>CBVK0103114657.1:0-15369 GCA_900067695.1 Picea abies
AGGGCTAACCCACTTCTAACCACTTGTCCACTTATAACCACTTTATCCATAAATAATAAACTTTCCACTTCTAGTTGCAACTAATTTATTTTTAATTATTTTCTTATTGCAACAACTTAACCCATGATTAACTCTTAGTTTCACCCACTTTGGCTATTCAACTTCTTCTAGGGGTTTCTGGAATAATTTGACTTCTTTGACCTTCTAGGGGCTTCTAGATAACTCAATAGGGTTCTCCAACTTCACAAGGATATAACTCTCTAACTGTGAGGAGTTTTATGATATTCCACATATCACTGGAAATGACATGACATGTACTATCCATATAGAATAGTCTTACCTACAAATACACCAATCTTGATAACTTTATACCTCAAACAATATTGAGTCCCTTAACCATACTATTGGGGCTACCAGAATTTTCTACCAGACTTACTTCAAGGGTTGACATCAATGACAACCAACCCAATTAATCAACAATATCCCCCTTTGGCATTGATGGAAACACTCTGATGCAACTCTGAAATCATATCACTCATTCTCCCCTTATGACCATCTCTCCCCCTGGAAACATACCTCTGTGCTCTCTCTTCAAGCATCTAACTCTCTATCCATGCATTTGAGAAAACTCCCCCCCTTTGACATCAATGGAAAAGGTAATTTCCCATTGGGATGCTCCCCTTAACTGAACTGTCCTTGGGGCTGCTCCCCCTGATTGAAATCTTCCTGAAAATGATCACCTAAATTGAACTATCCTATTTATGGTGCTTCATTGTGTAAATATAAGACATATATGAATAGCATTCAAAATTCATTGTGGGGTAGATACTATGCCAACTTTCTGACAAAGATGCTCAAAGGATTCCCTTGGAAGTATTTTTGTAAAGATGTATACAATCTGTTCTTTGGTGCCAAAATACACAACTCAAATGTTCTTATCTGCAACCTATTCCCATAGAAAATGATACTTGATTGGAATGTGCTTCGCCTTGGAGTGCATCACTGGATTCTTTGAGATACTAATGGCGCTTGTATTATCACAATATATTGGAATGGGCTCATCATACTCAACCTGTATATATGTCAAAGTTTGTTTCATCCATAGAAATTGTGTACAACATGTTGTTGTTGTAATATACCCTGCTTAGACTATAGACAAATTTAGTGATGACCGTTTATTTCTTAGCCAAGATACCAAGAACGCACCCAAGTAGAATGTTGCTCCACTTTTACTTCTTCGGTCATCAATGCAAACTTCCCAATCTACATGTATGTAGGAAGCACATGATATATATTTTCCTTTTGGATACCATAATCCAAACTCTTATGCACCCTTATATTTGAAGATCCTCTTTACTGCTAGAACATGTGATTCCTTTAGTGCTTCTTGAGATCGTGCCACCTATCCAACTACCTGCAGTACATCTGGTTTGGATGTTGTCACATAAAGTAAGATGCCAATGATTGACAACTGAAATCCTTCTGGGTTCTCAATATATACTTCTTCTTCTAGATCCCCATTCATGAAGGATGATTTCACGTCCATCTGATACACTTTAATATTCTTGGAGCATGCATAAGCTAGGATCAATCTGATTGCTTCCATTCTAGAAACTGGAGAAACCATCTCTTCAAAGTCAATTCCTTCAACCTATGCATATCCTTTTCATACCAATCTAGCTTTGTTCTTGGTAACATGTCTGTCTTCATTCAATTTATTTCTGAAGACCCACTTTGTGTCGATCACATTCTTGTACCTTGGTCTTGGAACCAATTTCCAAGTGTCATTCTTCTCTATCTGATCCAACTCTTCATCCATGGATTTTATCCAAAATTCATCCTTTCTAGCTTCTTCAAAGATGCTTGTCTCAATCGAAGATAAGAGTGCTATGTGTAGTTGTTCTGGTGAACAAATTCTTCTTCTAGTCTCAACTCCTGCATCTTTGTTCTCGATAATCTGTTTTGATGGATGATTTTGCTCTATTCGATTGCTAGGTGTGTTTGGAGGCATTTGAATATCTTGTTGTTCTTTCTCTTCTACTTCTAACTACTCTTCTTCATCTTCCCCTTCTGTTTCTTCTTCTTCCTTTACTTCTTCATCGTGAACATATTCCATTGACTCCTTTCTTCTTCCTTTATTTTTCGTCCACCTATCTCATCAACTATCACATTGATGATTTCCACAACTTTGTTGGGCCTCAGATTGAAACATTTGTATGCTTCCCTTGTGCTTGAGTACCCAACAAGTATGCCTTTGTCCACGTGAAAATCAAACTTTCCCATTCTGCCATCTTCTCTCTTGATGTAGTTTTTGCTTCCAAAAACTCCGAAGTGCTTCACATTCACTGGTCTTCCTTTCCATAGCTTGTAGGGAGTTTTATCACTATTGTTTATGAGAATTACTCTATTTTGAATATGAACTGTTGTATGCACTGCATGTGTCCAAAAGACATATGTGAACTTGGAATCCATTAACATAATTCGATCCATTTCTTGTACTGTCCCATTCTCCCTTTTGATAACTCCATTTTGTTGAGGTGTCCCAACAACAAAAAATTTCCTTTTTATTCCATGCTTGCTGCAAAAATCCATAAATTCCTTTGAAGTAAACTCTCCTCCATTATAGGATCTCAAACATTTGATTTTTGAATCCATTTCATTTTCAACCATTTCCTTGTATACCTTGAAGTTCTCAAATGATTCTGACTTCTTCCTCAGAAAAAAAAAACTACAGTCATCCTTGTATAATTATCAACCAACAACATAAAATATTTCTCACCTTTTAAACCCTTTGTTATAGTTAGTCCAACTAGATCACTATACACAATTTCCAACGGTCTTGTTGTGGAATATTCCTTTGATTTGAATTTGGTCTTTGTTTCGTTGGAATATTCCAACTAGATCAGTGTTGGTTGGTTTCATGATCTGGGGAATTTATTTAACTTCTTCCTTTTTGTTGACTTTGACAAGGTTGTCAAAGTTTGTGTGACCCATCCTTTTGTGCCATATCCAAAATTCATATTCCTTTCCCAGAAAACACTTTTCATTTCCAATTTCACTTAATACATATATGTTTCTTGAATTTCTTACAGTTGTTGCAACCAATATGTCTGAACCTTCTTTTCTTATCTCACACTTCTATGAATCAAACACAAGTTTGTGACCTTGGTAACACATTTGAATTACTCTTAGAAGATTTTGTTTCATATCTTCCACTAGTAGAACATTTTTTTCCTTGGTATCCTTGTTTCCAATTATGACTATGCCTCTTCCAATGATTCTAGTTGAGTCATTGTTTCCAAAGGAGACTGGTCCATCTCTTTCCTTTCTCAAGGTTAGAAACTTGTCCTCATCAACTGTCATGTGCTTTGAGTAGCCACTGTCAACATATGAACCACGTTTCTTGTGTTTATCTCTTAGAGCGAGTGTGAATTCTTCATTGTTATACTAATTCTTCTTTCTTATCCATATTCTCTGCCGAGGTTCTTGTTTGTGACTATTTTTATTCTGTTGTGATTCTCTAGGAGGGACTATCATTCTACAACCTTTGGCCATGTGTCCAAAGTTGTTTCACTTGTACCATTCCACTTTAGTGCTCAAGGATTCAAACCTATTGTAACTTCTTCTCTATGTTTCATTAGGCCTTATTGGATAACCATTTTGTGCATAACTTTCAAAGTTGTTCCTATTTCTACTATTTGCTTTGCAATTTACAACTTTATGTCCAAAATTGTTACATGAATAACATAAACCAAAGGATATAGTTTGATACCTAGGAGTTGAAGATCTTATAAAAGGAGTTACTCTTCTGAATCCTTCATCTTCTTGAGGCCTTCTTGTTTTTGACTGTCATTGATTCTGAAATATGGATCTTCTGGGTGGAGGAGTGTCCCTATGATCTTCCTTGTAAAAATTCTTGTCTCCTATGGTTGTCTCTGCATAGGTTCTTGGTTGTGTTTCTTGATCTGTTGTTTTGGAGCTTGATCATTTTTCTGTCTGATTGTATCCAAGTCTAAATTTGTCATGATTTTACCTTTGATTGCTAATAATATCGTCCAAAAATTTTGAGTTGTTGTGCATGTTTTTCTTTTGAAGATATTTTCTCAATGTGACAATCTCTGCTTCCAAATTTTGAATGATCCTTTCTCTTTCTTCTTACCATTATTTGAGTGCTTCTTTAATTATTTTGTCTTCTTCAACTTGAATTTTTAATTTAGTGATCATATGCTCTAGTTCTTTAGAGTTGGAATTTTGAGTTTCCTCTTTTCTTTTTAGTTCCACTCATAGTGACTTGTTTTTCTTCTTTTCTCTTTTTTATAACTTCTATAGAACTCAACAATTCTTTTCTGTAGTCAACTTTTGCCTCTTCATATTCTTGTTCGGTACCTTCTTCATCAGAATTTTCTATTGCCATGAATATAACCCTTTTGTATCACTTTCACTGTCTTCATCTTCGTATGATGAGATTCTATCTTCTTTAGTGCAAAAGCTTTTCTTGAAAAAATTCTTTTTGGTTCTTTTGCCTTTGTACACTTGTTTTCTATTTGATTTATCTTCTTCATTTCTTTTCTTTTTCTTATGGGGAAATTTGTTAGTGAAATGACCATAACAATCAAAACAAATCAATGAAAGCTTACCTCTGTATTTTCCATCAGTTTCTTTTTCAGTCTTTTGACGAAGTTGGTTACTTCTTCATCATCTTTTGAGATGTCACTGCTGTTGTTGTCTGACTTTTCTTATTGCTTACCCTTTTTATTTTCCTTCTTGGATGCTTTGAACACTTCTTCTTTTTTAATTGGATTCTCTTGTTCAGTTCTCATTTCATATGATGTGAATATTCCATGTAGCTCATCCATGCTTATTGAATCCATATTTGTTCTTTCTTCTAGTGATGAGATATTAAGATAAAATCTCATTGGAAGAGATCTTAGTACTTTTTGAACAATTATAAATTCATAAACTTCTTCTCCCAATCCTCTAATGGCATTCACTGTTTCATCAACTCGCAAAAAATAAGCTGCAATATTCTCATCTTCAACTATTCAAATTGACCTATGTAAGTTTGAATCTTTGTTTCCTTGACTTTTGCGTCTCCTTCATGTACATTTTGAAGTTTGTCCCAAATCTCCTTTATGGAGCTAAAATGCATAACTTTAACATATAATGAATCAACCAGACCATTCAGGAGTGAATTTTTGGCTTTTGAATTATTTAGGCTGAGTTTCCTTCCATTGTCATTTGTTGGAGGAACAACTGGTTATTTATATCCATCTACTACTGATTTCCAAACCTCAAATCCCTGTTCTTGTATATATGTTTTCATCATTCTTCTCCAAAATTCATAGTTCTGTCCTTAAAACTGTGGTATTCCATTTTTATACATACTGTTGTTCTCCATGATCTACCTTTTAGTGGTTAAACTAATTTCTAAAGGAACCTAATATGATACCAATTGTTGGATTACTGAGAGGGGGAGTGAATCAATAATAGATCTTTTTAATCCTTTTTAAACAAAATATGTAAGTGTTGTTTATCTTTATAATCAATATACCAATATCATTCAACGGGTGCAGAGTAAATAAACCATGAACAAAGAACAATCATACACATACATAGTACACTGGTATATTTACGTGGAAACCCAATGCGGGAGAAAACCACATAATGATTTTTCTTATTGGAAGAACCAACTTCCTTTGTTCTCCAGCTGCAACTTAAATGAGGCTCCAACCCTCTATATTTTTAGGCTACAACCTAAGGGAAGCTCCAACTCCCCAATTATCTGGCTATAACCAGAAGGAGGCTACAACCGCCTATGTTCTCTGGCCACAATTGGAAGGTGGCTACAACCACCTATCCTTGAGCTGTCCAACAGCCCTGAAATGTAAGTGAAATGATGAAACCACTGCCATAGTGTCACTAAGAGATATACCACTGTAAACCTGTACCAATCTGTGCCAACAACCTGTAACCAACCTTTGCCAACACTCTGTAATCAATCCCATACTAGAAGTCATTCTATACCAACAAATACCAACATGTACACGACCTGTATATGATGCAACTCCCGTATGTACATGCCTTGTCTATACTGCAGCCTGTGTATGTACGCGACCTGTCTATACTGCAGCCTGTGTATGTACACGACCTGTCTATACTGTAGCCTGCATACACCTTAAAAGATCTAGGGTTTTCACCTTTTTCTAAAACTCAAAAACTTTGCTTCCTCTATAAAATCAACCTACAACATGTCACTGTGTCAAATCTATAGCTATGCCCTATGCATACATCATCATACATATTCCTTAACTAAGTGCATCTATGTATCTCTAGTCATGTGCCATACATGTATATATAATCATGATCAAGTGTAATAACCCTCACATGAACTAGTCATCAAACCCTCACATATATGCAGCCTCAAAATTCACAATCCCTTCACAACCAAAATCCCTCAACCATGTACCACAAAATCCATCAACACTAATAAGATGTTCCAATGATAATTATCATATATACTAGCACTTTATTTTTGTAGATATAACTTATACAGTAAGTTCCATACAACTAATAGCCTCTCTAGGGAAAATCCTCAAACCCCCATAACCATATCCCATGTAGACAAAAATATCCAACTACTTATAAAAATAAGACATACCTTTTGAACCCATAGATAGATCTGTTGTACATGATCATTGTAGACCTTCATGGGAGATTGCTTTCATACTTTGAGAACCTGACACCCTCAACAACTCAAGGTTTCATGGATTTTCCAACATTACAAAACCTTTTATACTGTCAGCCCATGTATGTACGTGACCTCTTCCTCTCCAGCCCATGCACACCTAAAAAACTAGGGTTTTTTTTCAGTATTTCTGCAACTCCGAAACTTTCACCGTCAACCCTTCTTGCTACCTCAGACTTGCGTAACTTCATATGTGTCAATGAGTACATGCAATAAACCTTACACAATGATAGTTATTCAATGTTCTCAAAATGTGCTAATAGGATACCCTTTCTATCTTATTTATACTCTCCAAATAGCTTCCTCTAGGGGTTACCTTCTAACCAACTTAACCCAACTTTCTTCTTTTAGGGTTAACCCTCTTCTAACCACTTGTCAACTTATAACCACTTTATCCATAAATAGTAAACTCTCCACTTGTAGTTGCAACTAATTTATTTTTAATTATTTTCTTATTGCAACAACTTAACCCATGATTAAATCTTAGTTTCAGCCACTTTAACTAGTCAATTTCTTCTAGGGGTTTCTAGAATAATTTGACTTCTTTGACCTTCTAGTGGCTTATAGATAACTCAAGAGGGTTCTCCAACTTCACAAGGCCATAACTCTTTAACCGTGAGGAGTTATGTGATGTTCCGCATATCACTGGAAATGGCATGAAACATACTATCCATATATAATAGTCTTACGTGCAAATACATTGATCTTCATACCTTTATACCTCAAACAATATTGAGTCCCTTAACCATACTATTGGGGCTACCAAAATTTTCTACCGGACTTACTTCAAGGGTTGACATCAATGACAACTAATCCAATTAATCAACACCATGCAATTTAAAATCTAATCCATGAAGACTTGTGCCACTGTGGAGGGTGTAAATTGGTGTTGTATGGAACACAAGGAATGATGTTTGGAAATATGGTCAACTACTACCATGATGAACAATTTTTTGCAAATGTCTTGATGTCACCTCACACTGTAAACTTAGGAATTTATCCCTTCCATTTGATCCAAGTATATCTTGGATCCTTTCCAACACCTCCTTCAAAATTGACACATATAACTGGTATGAGACAAGTTTTTCATGAAATTGTGTCCTTCCCTGTAGCCAATTAGACATGCAAATTCCTATCCCTCCTATCCAAGCATGCATGCAACATGACCTTCTTCACCGAAAATTTGACCAACTCATGTATTATGTGGAGACTTATTTCTAGGACCTAAGACATGAGCTTAGGAACCTTATTACCCTACTGGGAGATTCTCATAATCTTCCTCCAATTTTGACCTCTCGGGCCAATAATAATAAGCTTATTCCCACACCCGACGCACTTTCTTCTATCAGAATAGGAAGATCATGTGGGTCCTCACCTTCTTCGAGGCTTGGATTTAACTTTAAGGTAGTTCCCTATAAAAGTTATCATACAAACTTTGGAACTTGTGACCAACTCACTTCTCCAAACTAGGCAAAGTGGTATGTATACGATAGAATTGACACTCACACAACTACCAAGTGTTAATCTCTTTAGAAGAAGTAATCCAAGTGATTCTCTCAACATGATCTTTATTATTTTGGACAAGTAGACTTGCACTTAAAATATGACATAGATCCCAAGGTGTGGTGTTACTACCATAAGGTTTCCACTAAAATGTAATTAAACAACATAAACAATATTGAAAATTATTCAAGAAATATAAATTGTAGAAAAGTAAATAAGAGAGACGATGATGTAGAACCTACATAATATAGCCCTTGTATTTATGATCAAAAAATTAGAGAGCAATGTTCATGGGCCCCTTCAAGGGAGAAATCTCCTTTGAGTAGAGATCCAATACAATAACAACACTTGACTAAACATTCCATAACCTACAAACCGTATAAACAATTTCTCGAGCTATAAAAATCCTAACTACTTGTGGTCCCATAACTAATGAGTACCAACCACTTAGTGGGACTTATTTCATAAAAAAGATCATTTTACATTGATTATATACCAATTAACTACCCATTGGGCCTTATTAAAAGAATATGGCCCCATACATCAATTACAAACTCCCAATCAACCAAAAATATGGAGGTTAAGGTAGAGCCCTAACATGCCCTCCCCCTTCAAGAGTAGCATTGTCCTTAAGGAAAGAGGTATGGAAATCATTGAAAATAATTTTTGTTTCCCAGGTGGCATCATATAACTATGTATCATTCCAATGAACTAGTATCTCTCTAATTTTGCAATGGTGCAAAAAACATTCTCTCGTGGCTAGTACTACCTCCAAATGTAATCAAATGAAACTCTCTTCATTAAGTTTTGTAAGGATAGTATGAACTTAGTAATTTGGTGCCATGTCCTAATTCAAATAGAACACCTAAAATACTAGGTGAATATTGGAATGGGCTAGAAGAGTTAATCAATAGGAAACTGGTCCAATGCATAAGAGTAACAGATAGGGTTGTGTTGAGTACACAACACACCCTAAAATTCTAAATTTTTGGGTACCACCTTTTCTTTGATTTTTTGTAAAGAGATTTGAGTTTATTGATTTTTATGCATCTCATATAGGTTGACAAGTGTTTTAGTAGAGAAAAAACTCAAAAAATTCCAAATGAAAAAATAAACCAAGTTTAAAATGATAAAAAATGATACCGGTGAAGTTTAAAAAACTCTAAGAGTGCTAGCTAAATCCTTTTTATTGACCCTCGATAGGAAAGACAAAACATTTTTCCAAACCCCTAAACACTTTTTTCCAAACCCCTGAATTTTGTTTTTTCAAATCCTTGAAATTCTTTTTTCCAAACCCCCTATAGCCGAATTTTTTTTTCCAGTCCCCCAAAATATATTTTTCCAAACCCCTGAGATACTTTTTTTTCCAACCCTCAAAATAATGTTTTCCAAACCCCCAAAATACTTTTTTTTTCCAACCCCCGAAACAATGTTTTCCAAAACCCCAAAATACCTTTTTCTTAACACCTGAAATCCTTTTTTTCCAACCCCCATAAATAATTTTTTCCAAACCCATGAAATACGATTTTCCAAAGTTATGAAAGCCAAAAAATACATTTTTTCCCAAGTGTTGAAAATGTTCTAAAAATTTCATCAATGAGAGAAAATGCCCTTTCAATATATTTGTTATAACTTTTGATTTAGAACTATGTTTTGGGAATGTATTATACTGTTGGAAAGGTATCATAGATATATACAAATTTTTAGTTATAAGTTTTTATTGATTATGTTAGCACTTAGACCTACTATCCTAAATTCTCCCCCATCACCAAGCCTATGCAACTCTGTAAACCATGTCTAAGCCTAATCCCCTTACCTTGTTCTATATTCATCCATGAAAGAGTTTTGGTTCATAAGTATTGTTTGCATGATTTCCATTTTATTTCGTTGCAGAAAATAAATGGTTTCAATAGCAAAATCATAAAAGTGATATTGTCAAAATTTAACCTCTTCGCCAACTATGTATCAAATTTTCCAACCTCCAAGTTTTAGTTTTTCGTCAACTTTGTCCAAGTTGATGTTCCTCTTAATTATCACTCTGGTGAATATTGCAAATATTCATCTCCATCAATGAGTCGCGTTCAAACCCATATTATTTGTTATAATGAGTCGCATTCAAACCCATATTATTTGTTATGCCAAGTTTTGTCTTCGGTTTATTAAATATCCATCCTTAAGAGGGTTTTTGGGGCAATGGTTTAAAAATTTGGTATTATTGTTTACAACCACTATTTGGTATTGTCAAAATTTAACCTCTTCGCCAACTTTGTATCAAATTTTCCAACCTCCAAGTTTTAGTTTTTCGTCAACTTTGTCCAAGTTGATGTTCAAAGTTGACGAAAAACTTTGTATCAAATTATCGCTCTGGTGAATATTGCAAATATTCATTTCCATCAATGAGTCACGTTCAAACCCATATTATTTGTTATAATGAGTCGCGTTCAAACCCATATTATTTGTTATGCCAAGTTTTGTCTTCGGTTTATCAAATATCCATCCTTAAGAGGGTTTTTGGGGCAATGGTTTTAAAATTTGGTATTATTGTTTACAACCACTATTTGGTCCAGTTTCACAAAAAGTAACATGGGAATTGACCATTGAGCACAACCTACAAGTAAACAATTCAACCACAAGGTTACCAATCATATGCCAAGTCACATGTGAGCACGACTCCAATTGTAAACATCCACAAAGAGCCCACAAATATTTATCATGCACTACGCTTACGACGATGATGTAGGCGCTCGAATATATAAACACTTGGATAATTTTATACTCAGTTCATGTGGGATATTTCCCATAATGCAAAAGAAAAACTTCAAAGCACATAAAGCACTCAAAGGAGAATGATAAAAAATACAGGAATTAAGACTGCCACACAACTACTAAGGTAAGCCTCCAAATCTTCGGATGGTAAGGGAGAGACCGCGAGGGCTAATGATCATCCAAAGTGCCAATTGTTGAATATGAGCTCAAGTGACAAGTGTGCCAAGGGAAACACAACAAGTCATTGCACTAGTCGACCAAGTCCAGCTGTCAAGATAACTCCTTCCACTATTATAATTGATGCAGAGTAAAGCTAAGGGGTTGTTTCGACATTTAAAGATGATGCCTGGAATGATGCATAATATTCTCTTTCCTCCAAGGAACATGAAAATATATCAATTCATGGAGTTGAAGCGTTGGTCAAGTTGTCTAATTGGTTACACAGGGAATTGCCATGAGCATATTTTTTTTCATGTGGAAAGTCCTAAATTTAAGTCCCAAATCTTCACGCAGTGTTTGAGCATTGGATTCTAGACCTGTAAGACAACCATTTTCATTTTTAGATGAGAAATCATTCAAGCAAAGCTTAAAAATTTCACAGATATTCCCATGTTGTGGATCACACTTATGAACATATCAAACTCAATGATCTTTGACATGGACAGTTTTATTTTTCTAGTGTATATCCTATTAAAGGTTGATTTAGATCCTTGGGTTTATTCATTGGGAACTCTTCAATGGATCAACTGAAACTTCACCAGATTGTTGGCATAAGGTTATATAAAGAATGGAGACAAGAGTCTTAGTTTCATATTGGCTCATAGTATGGGACTTGGAAAGGACAAAACAAGAATCCGAGTTCTAATTCATGCAACAAACTGTGTTAGCAGTTGGAGGTCTGTCCTTGTATATGAAATTCAGAAAAAACAACGATAAAAGAGGCCTGAAATAGATTTTTTATTAGACCCTTTTGACAACATATGACTAAAGGGTAATCTTGACAACATTTGAATAGTCTTGGCACTTGGAGTATATATTGAGAAAATTTTTCAATAGGGAAGTGAAATGGCACTTATGTTAAATGTTAATATGTAAACTTGAGCACATTTACCTTTTGACAATTTCTTGCAAGAGATATAGTTAAGAAGATATGGCACTCTATCATACATCAGTGAAAGGAATATTTCTAGATCTTCAGGCATTGATGCATAGTTAATGAACAAGTTGGGTTAACAACAAAGATTTGGTGGCAGAGTATCCAGGAATAGGGGATATGCATCCTATTTTGAATAAAGATGATATAACAGATCCTTATTTCTAGAAATCAGATCCTCATTTCCATCATCAAATGTCAATCCCAGGTTTCGAGAAAAATATCAGGTGAAAGGATAACATCAAATCTAGCATTTTAAGGAAAACAATAAGTAGCCATAGGGCAGATCTCATCATTTCTAGATTATTAGGAATTTAGTCAACAAACCTCATAGGTGGCAATCAAAAAATTTGGACATTTGATTCCAACAGTTCCTAATTTTATGTGATAAATCATAGATTTTATTTTTGAAAGGTGACTCCCACAAAGCTTGTAATAGTTTGGATTTGGTATCTTCTATTTAAACTATGTTTTCCAATGTAACGAAGAGGGGGAGGGGGGGTTCCTGGAAAGGACTAGAAGGTCGAGTAGAAGGAGCTTGAGTGAGATATGAGAATTATAATGGAGGAGTTTCATACCCTACAACATCTCATGCTCAAGGATTCAGACACCCTAACAACTAGAATGTATTCCTATTGTAAATGTTCTTTATTTATGCTTACTTGAATGCAATGGGATTCCTGAAACACATCGATCTCCACAAAATTCAGCTTCGATTCTAGTAAAACATTTCTTGTCAATTACCCAACTTTTATAAGTTGTGTTTAAGTATTTTGTTTCAGGTTTAAAATATCATTTTGAACTTGGAAATATTCTGCACATAAGTAAACAACATTTGTTGTCAATTACCCAACTTTTATAAGTTGTGTTTAAGTATTTTGTTTCAGGTTTAAAATATCATTTTGAACTTGGAAATATTCTGCACATAAGTAAACATTTAAGTATTTTGTTTCAGGTTTAAAATATCATTTTGAACTTGGAAATATTCTGCACATAAGTAAACAGTTTGTTAACTTATGTTTTATGTTTTCTTACCATTCATTTGTATCTCATTGTCCATTAGATGTCTAGATGTCAGCATGAACGCCCCCGACTATATGAGTTACTGCTAATTATGTAATTTTATGTTGAAAAGATTTACCAGATTCCCAATATACCTGACCTACTTGATCCACCCATTTAAAACCAAACACATAAAACATTATTGTTTTATTCAAGATGTTCTAGGCATGATCCTTTTTGCAGTTGAGAGCATCTTGTAGCGCAACATATTTTGGCACCGTTGCTGGGAAACTGAGTAACGAACAAATATTTCCCTGGGAGAACGACAATGATCAATTCTTATGCTTGATGGTGAACAAGGATTAGGCACTGAACATTGATTGGAATCATTCACCTAGCGATTCCATGGTTGAAGAATCCTTAGGCGACTCCATTGATACATAATTTAAAAAACAATGAATCCATTTTGGTTCAGAGGTATGCAATTTTTTATTTATCTAATGTACCTGGATTTACAAACCCTATTCCTGAAAAAGATAAATGGGAAAGTTGTCTTCCGAGGTTTAGGGGAAGTAATTTGGAAGTTCTTGCTGAACACTTGTTAGATTTTCATGAATATATGCGTCAATTGAGCATTGTTCACGAGGATGTCTTGATGAATATGTTAATATATTCATTGGAAGGGAAGGCCCAAGAATGGTGTAGGTCTTTGCCTCCATCCAGTATTTCTTCCCTGAAGGAATTTCATGTCACTTTCCATTCTTATTATAAAGATTTTTTTTTTGTTGAATCTCTTTATCAAGAATGTTGTGAAGAATTTCAATTGTTGCATCATTTCTCTAATCACAAAATTCAGGATGATAGTTTCGGTCAGATGCATGAGAATACAATTATTGAAAGTGAAGGTTTCATTGAGCATGTTGTTTATGCTTTTGGAATTGATGAAACTATGTTGTTTCCTTCTGATTCTCATGACAACCTTGTTGTTTTGGATGCTGCTAAAGTATTTTCTACCCAAGAAAATAATCAACAGTTTCAAGAATTTTTTGATGCCTCTGATTGTCATAAGATATGTGATATTGATCAACTATTTCAAGAAGGTCAAAATGATCATGATATTATTAATGGAGCATAAATTATAAAGGAGAAACTTGTTTTTCTAAATCAGCGGAAGATTGTTCATGTTATTCAATATCCAATAGCCATTTGGATAGATTCATTTCTTCAAAGAGTCCTAAATGTTGCATCATTCGACATGCAATAAAATTGTAGCAGTAAGTATAAAATTCCGATTAAATTTTTTCTGGCAAGAATTTTATTCTTTTTGTGAGGTCTCATTTTTCTACAAACATGTAGCTCTTTTTGTTGGTCAAATGCTTACTTGACAACATTGGAAGTTTTCTTATACATGGTCAGTTGGATTTTATGTGAGTAGAGTAGGACATATACATAAATAAGCTCCTTTTCTGAGAATTTGGTGCACAGTAGAATAAACACAAAATGACTCCATATCCCAACGGAGACAATGCACTCGTGTAGAATTTTGATTTTCTGTTTGCATAATAGTTTTCTTGTTCCAGTTCATGTTTTGGTTTGCAGTATGTGATTTGCTTGATGAGAAGGGCATGTTATAGTTTTCAACGTGATTGTTTTCAATTGAGCAGAGCACAGTTGCATGGATGGAATTGAAGGAACGTGGGTCTATGGTTCTTGATGCCTCACAGGGAGGGACTCATCCCTAGGAGGAGCCAATGTTAGCACTTATATCTACCATCCTAAACTATCCCCTATCACCAAGCCTATGTAGCTCTATAAACCATGTCTAAGCCTAATCCCCTCATCTTGTTCTATATTCATCCATGAAAGAGTTATGGTTTAGAAGAATTGTTTGCAGGTTTTCCATTTTATTTCACTACAAAAAAATCAATGTTTTTAATAAATAAATCATACGAGAGATCCCGTCAAAAGTTAACCTCTTCACCAAATTTGTATCAAATTTGCCAACCTCCAAGTTTTTCGTAAACTTTGTCCTCCTCTTAGTTATCAATTTGGTGAATATTGCAAATATTCATGTGCGTCAATGAGTCGAGGTCAAACCCATATTCTTTGTTATGCCAAGTTTTGTCTTCAATTTATTAAATATCCATCCTTAAGAGGGTTTTGGGGGCAATTATCCATCCTTAAGAGGGTTTTTGGGGCA
>CBVK0103114658.1:0-23659 GCA_900067695.1 Picea abies
AACTCCAAGTAAACCATTCAACCAAGCCCAAACTCCAAGTAAACCATTCAACCAAAAGGTCACCAATCATATTCCCAGTCACATCCAAACTCCAAGTAAACCATTCAACCAAGCCCAAACTCCAAGTAAACCATTCAACCAAAAGGTCACCAATCATATTCCAAGTCACATGTGAGCCCAAGTCCAAGTGTAAAGAGACAAGCAAAGCACCCACAAGGAGCCCACAAGTGTTTATCATGCACTAAGTATTGAAAAATGTTGTGGGTGCTTGACCATATAAACACTTGGAGATATTTATACTCAATTCATGTGGGATATTTCCCATAATGCAAAACAAAAACATCAAACCACATCAAGTTCTCAAAGGAGAATGCTAACAAATACATGCATTGAGACTGCCACACAAGTACTAAGGTAAGCCTCCAAACGTTTGGGTGTTAAGGGAGAGCCCGTGAGGGACATGATCATCCAAAGTGATAAGTGTTGAAAATGAGCTCAAGTGACACACATCCTAGGGACCTTACACTTTGCCATACTGCCTAAGCCCTATAACCTATGACTGATCCTTGCCTTTCCTTATCCTCCGAACGAACCTTGCTTTCCTTCTTAGAAGTGGGAAATTCCCTAATGAAAGGTAACGTTGCGAGAATGCTTCATTGACCGTTTCACCTAGCAAACGACTGGGAAATTTGTGAGTGATAACCTGGCATTGTGAATGCTTCATACTTAGCAAACAAAACTGAGAAATTCGTGAGAGAAAAGGTGGCCTATGCAAGAGCGCCAAAGGAAAACGCAACAAGTCATTGCACTACAGTCGAACAAGTCCAGGTGTCAATATAACTCCTTCCACTATTATAATTGATGAAAAGTAAAGCTAAGGGGTTGTTTCGACATTTAAAGATGATGCCTGGAATGATGCATAATGTCCTATTTCCTGCAAGGAACCTAAAAATATATCAATTCATGGAGTTGAAGCCGTGGTCAAGTTGTCTAATTGGTTACATGACATGGAATTGCCATGATTAGATATTGCTTGCATGTGGCAAAGCCTAAATTTTAATCCCAAATATTCACGCAGTGTTTGAGCACTGGAGTCTAGACCAATGAGACAAACTTTTTCATTTTTAGATGAGAAACCATTCAAGCAAAGCTTAAACATTTGACAGATATGCCCATGTTGTGGATCACACTTATGAACATATCAAACTCAATGATCTTTGACATGGATAGTTTTATTTTTCTAGTGTATATGATGTTAAAGGTTTATTTAGATCCTTGGGTTTATTCATTGCGTCCTCTTCAATGGACCAATTGAAACTTCACCAGATTGCTGGCATAAGGTTATATCAAGACTGGAGACAAGAGTCTTAGTTTCATATTGGCTCATAGTATGGGAATTGGAAAGGACAAAACATGAATCAAGTTCTAATTTAGGAAGCAAACTGTGTTAGCAGCTGGAGGTATGTCCTTGTCTTTGAAATTCACAAAAAAACAACGATATAAGAGGCTTGAAATAGAGTTTTTATCAGACCCTTTTGACCACATATGACTAAAGGGTAATCCTGGTAGCATTTGAACAGTCCTGGCACTTGGAGTATATATTGAGAAATGTTTTTAACATAAGTGCCATTTCAATAGGGAATTGAAATGACACTTATGTTAAATGTTAATATGTAAACCTGAGCACATTTACCCTTTGAAAATTGCTTGCGAGAGATATAGTTAAGAAGATATTACACTCTATCATACAACAGTCAAAGGAATATTTCCAGATCTTCAAGAATTGATGCATAGTTAATGAACAAGTGCAGTAGTATTGATTTTGGATAGAGATCATGGAGACTCTATCGTTTAGTTGGGTTAACAACAAAGATTTGGTGGCAGAGTATCCAGGAATAGGGGATATGCATCCTATTTTGAATAAACATGAGATAGCGGATCCTTATTTCTAGAAATCAGATCCTCATTTCCAGCATCAAATGTCAATCCCAGGTTTCGAGAAAAAGCTCAGGTGAAAGGATAACATCAAATCTAGCATTTTAAGGAAAATAATCAGTAGTCAGGGGGAAAATATCATCATTTCTAGATTATCAAGAATTTATTCAACAAACCTCACGGGTGGAAATCAAAAAATTTCATTGAAGGGGCATTTGATTCCAACAGTTCCTAATTTTCTGTGATAAATCATAGTTTTTATTTTATAAAGGTGACTACCACAATGCTTGTAACAATTTGGATTTGGTATCTTCTATTTAAACTATGTTTTCCAATATAACGAAGAGGGGGGGTCCTCGAAAGGACTGTAAGGTCGAGCAAAAGGAGTTTTAGTGAGACCTGAGAATTTTAATTAAGGAGTTTCATACCCTGCAACATCTCATGCTCAGGGATTCATACACCCTAACAACTAGAATTTATTCCCAGTGTAAATCTGCTTTATTTATGATTACTTGAATGCAATGGGATTCCTGCAACAAATCAATCTCCACAAAATTCAGTTTCAATTCCAGTAAAAACTTTACTGTCAATTACTTGACTTTTGTAATTTGTGTTCAAGTATTTTGTTTCAGATTTAAAATATCATTTTGAACTTGTAAATTTTCTGCACATAAGTAAACAGTTTGTTAACTTATGTTTTATTTTTTCTTACCATTCCTTCATATCTCATTGTCCATTAGATGTATAGATGTCAGCGTGAATTCCCCCGACTATATGAGTTACTGTTGATCATGTAATTTTATGTTGAAAAGCTTTACCAGATTCCCAATCTACTTGGCCTACTTGATCCACCTTTTTAAAACCAAACAAATAAAGAACTATCATTTTATTCAAGATGTGCTAGGCATGCTCCTCTTTGCAGCATCTTCTAGTGCTAACATATTGTACATTGTTTGTTTCATTTTTTTTGAAATAAAGCTACAATATGGAAAAATATTTCGGTATTTTTGTGATAACGTTTGATGTTGATACCTTTTTTGAGAATAACTTATATCATTGGAAATGTATCATAAAGATATAAAATTTGTATGTTATAAAATTGTACTGTTTTTCCATAGTTTGTTTCAGGTTTGTGAAATAAAGGAAATCAGGTTTGGGGAAGTGACTTGACTGTTTTGTTTTAAGATCAATGGATTGTTTTATCTGATAAATTTGTTAAGAGAAGAGTTTCGTGGTCCTAATATACATATGTTGTGATCCAAGTATAAGAAAGGGAAATCATATAACATGGTGAGAAGGATTTCAATGTGGTATGTTGCAAATTGATAGATTTTCGTCAATTGACAAACAAAATCATGAAAGTAGATTTGGAGGAATTGTTGATTGGGTGCATAACCATTCCAATTTTAGAAGTGGTTAATTACTGGAGATTGAACAACAGTTCAATTGAAGTTCAGTGTGCCTAAAATAAAAAATCAAATTAAAAGTGCATGCATGAAATTTCTAAAGAAAGAACAAGAGGGCTAATTATTTAATCAAGGAAATATTTATGAGGATAAACATTCATGAATTGAAGTTAGCAGTTAACTGGAGATGTGGTTGATGCACAACCTTTTGTATGGTTTCTTTATAAAGACTTTTGTACACAAAATATGCAGATTGCATGGGATTTTACAAAGTCGTTTTTAATTTTATTCCATAATTAGATTAGTTTTTATCTTATAAATAAAGAAATTAACCTCTTAGTAAAGGTTCTTTGATCTCTGGAGCAATTTCAAGAAGACTGTAAGTGAAGAAATATTTCAAGGCTGAATTCATAAACTCTTTGGAGTCAACACATTTTGGTTTGCTGAATTTCTATGTATTTATACATCATCGTGGATTATTCTACAACTGATTAAATGTTACATGCATCTAGTAAGAATTTTAATACTATTAAGTTATCTTTTTTGGTTGAATGATCTGATACTTTTTATGAATGATTATATGATTTATTAATTACTATACTTTTTCTATTATCTGGGATATTATGTAATTACTTCTAGTTGTCCATTGTTATAAGTTTATTCCTCTTTGTTGTTAATCAGTTGATTGTTTCTTGAATAATATCTGATGATTAATATGTTCTTAGTGGAATTAATTCTTCAGGAATCTAAAACCTCAAATAGTTTTGGTTGACTATTTCCATAGATTATCCTCAACACTGATTTATCCAAACTCTTTAGTTTACTTCTTTTATGTATTAGATTATCTACAAATTTTCGTGGATATTCCACTGGAACAATTCATCACAACGAATCTTATAATATTTCGAAATCTTAGATTTATGTGGCTTATTTACTTACATCCCATATTTATTATCTCTAGCTTATGAATTGAATTTAAGAAATAAATGAAATATAAAAAGGAAAGAATATGCACAAAATACACACCATCCACACAAATGGACACATGATTTGACTTGATAAACCCAATATGGGATAAAAGCCAGCTAGAAGGTGAGCTATATGCTCTGTACTCTTTGCTTCAACTATAAAATACACTTACAAAGGAATGTGAACTCACTATGGAGTTACCTTTTTCACACTGTGGCCTGAAAATGTTGCTGCGAAATACTCCCCTCCTCTATTATGCCCACAAAATACTACTCCCATATGTTTTTCTCAGCTATGGAACAAGATAGAATGCAAATGAATGGAATCCCTTCTCCTCCTACCGACCCGATATTTAACATAGCCCGATAGTCATATAGGGTTAGGGTTTTGACTTCCTCGACCCTCAATCAATGACAAGGTTTGGAAATTCTAGAGGGGAATAAATGGCCCAAGCTTCTAATGCCAAATTCAGGGTGAAGTGAGTCATGCCATCAACAAAAATTACATAGCATATAGGCTGATGAATCATCTAAACAATAAGAAAGAAAATTGTAATGTATCAATCTAACAATGAGAAAGGAAGAAAGAAAATGATGAATTATTTACAAATATACACGATGAAAGCCTACAATCCTAAGGGTAGAATTTCTTCAAATACAGACCACTGTGAGGGTTTTTTAGGATTTCTCCCTCTGGCCTTGTAAGGTATGCCTCCTTTCCTAAGAATCATTTGACGACATAAGGGCCTTACCACATGGATTCAAACTTTCCATGACCTAACTTGTCATAAGCTTGATCACAAACAAGGACTAGGTCTCTCTCGCGAAATGAAACCAAATGGACATGACAATTGTAATGAGATTTGGAACATTTTTCATTGCTCCATTTTTTTGTAAAGAAAATATATGGTTTTCATCCACTTGTTCCAATGCAATGATCCTTTGCTCTACTAGAGTAGTATCAGGTAGAAGTTTGATGGCCATATAGAGCGAAGGGATTTCATACTCAATGGGTAAAACTGCCTCTACGTCATGGACGAGATGAAAGGGTGTCAACCACATGGCCATTTTTATGAATGTCCTATAGGCCCACAAAATGGGGAAGATCATATGGCGCTAATTGGTTTTGTGCTTATCGATTGTTTGCTGAAGCATGGTCTTAAGGATTTTGTTTATAGACTTAACTTGGAAATTTCCCCATGGATACTTGAAAGTGAAACATGGCTAGCCCCATGCATTTTGAGTAATGGGGGATGATGTTGGAAAAATGGTTTTCATTGATGTCAACCCTAGAAGAAACCCCGAAGTAGGTCCATAAGCCCCTACAAGTGATGGGTTTATTTGAAGGAGTCTCCAAAGTGGTACCCTTATGGCGTATCTCTAAGCATGGCCCTCACAAGAAGATGATTTTAAGAAGCCTACAAGAATACCTAGTTGTTAAGAAAATAAGTTACAATGTATGGTCAAGAAGACTTGAAAATATTGCTAGGAAGCCCCAAAGGTGTGGTCATGGATCCCATAGTTGATTGAAGAAAACGAGTATGAATAACATTTCAATTGCATGAAAAACCTCCATTGATTGATAGTCCTTTTCAAGCCACTTCAAACGGTAGGTGGCATGCCACGTGGTTCCTCACGTTTGAGGAGATATGGCATCTTAAAGATGATTATGTAAATTTTTCCCCTAAACAGTTGCAAACAAGAAGTTTTAAGTCGGCCCCCAAATCAAGTAGAGGAGAAAAACGGTTGCAAACAAGAAGTTATAGGTCATCCCTAAAGACATGTAAATGAGTTCCTTGAAAGAATATAAATACACATCAAGAGACTCTCATTTTCATCAAGGAAGTTTGTGATCTCTTAGCGCAAGTGAAGTAGTGGAGTTGTACGAATGAGGGAGTTCTTGGAGCCACAGATGTGAGAAGATATTTCAGGAAACCTATCTAAGGTGACCCCCCCAGGTCAAGTATAGGGTGTTCGTGAGGACCCCACTAGTTGTCCAAGACTCGTCACGCGAGGCCCCGCTCATTTTCCAGTCCAGTCCTACGAGGTTAAGGAAGGGTTTGAAGAAGATGCTCTTTTCTTGATGTTGAATTTGAGGAAGGTTTGATGATCTAAGATCTCATGCACTAGGGTTTTCACATGATGAAAGCTATGTTTTTCTATATGTCTTTGAGGCACATCTTGGAGGTTTTGGCACATGCTTGAGGCATATCTTGGTGATTTTGGGCATATGGTTTGGGGGACATTTTGGAGCTCTTGGCATAATCTTTTTGTGTTTATTGGGGTTTAACCGATTTTGATGATGATGTTGTATCAGTATCAATGACAATAATAGTGGCAAGTTGATTCTCTTATTTATATTTAAGGGAGGAAAGAAGGGGCAATGAAAGGGGGTTGGAGCCTCCTTCCGGTTGAAGATGGAGAATTTATGGCGTTGTAACTTCCTTCAGGTTGGATCCTGTAAACGATGGGGTTGGTTCCTCCTTCCAATTGGTGCTGGAGAATTTTGTGAAGTTGGTGCTTCCGATGGATGTAATCTTCTAATACATTAAAAATTATTCCGTGGTTTTGTCCCATTTGAGTTTCCACATAAAATTTTGTGTACTGTGTATTTGTGGTTATATGTTTTTGATATCTTGAATGCAATCATAAGTGATAAATTGTTGATAACTTAATGTTTACATGTTGTGATTAAAAATGGTAAAAAGTGCCTAATACTGATGCACCCCCCTCTCAGTATTATTGAATATTCCAACAATTGGTATTCAAGCAGTTCCTTCAGAAATAGTCTAACCACTAGAAAGTAGATCATGGATTGCACTAAGAATGAAACACCAATGTTTTATGGTAATAAATATGCCTTCTGAAGTAGAAGTATGAAAACATTTTCGCAAGTACAGGAATTTGATGTCTAGCACACACTAGTAAATGGATACAAGGCATCTACCTCCCCCCCAATAGATAAATATGAAAAACAAATCTCAATTCGAAGGATATGATTTCTATTTTGAGTGGCCTGGTTAATTCAGTATATGTCAAGGTTATGCATTGTCACTTTGCAAAGGAATTTTGGAAGAAACTTCAAAATGTTTACGAAGGAGATGCCAAAGTCAAGGGGGCCAAGCTTCAAACTTATAGAGGTCAATTTGAACAAATGAAAATGAAGGAATATGATGATATTGCAACTTATTTTCTGCGAGTTGATAAAATAGTGAATGCTATTAAAGGATTAGGAGAAGAAATTAAAGGTTCAACTATTAAAGGATTAGGATAAGATTTGATCCTAATATTCCAGCCCTAGAAGAAAAATAAGATATTTCTACGTTGAGCATGAATGACCTACATGGAATACTTATAGCTTATGATATGAGAACATAACAGGATAATCCATCCAAGAAGGAAGCAACTTTCAAAGAATCCAAGAAGACAAGAAAGAATAAGAAAAAGTCAAAGTCAAGCTTCAACCACAGCGATGATTCATATGAATATGAAGAAATATTGAACTTTGTGAGGAGGTTGAAGAAAGGAACTGGCAAGTACAAAGGTAAGCTTCCCTTAAAGTGCTTTAATTGTGGTAAAATTGGTCATTTTGCTTCTGAATTTCCTTATGCTAAGAATTTAGATAGTGATGAAGAAGAAATTCCCAAGAAAGAAAATAAATATAAAAAAGGAGACAAGAAAATAAATCAAATAAAAGTATTCAAGAAAAGCATCTACTCAAGAGAAGATAGTTCCTCATATGATGAGGATAATGATAGTGAAAGTGACTCATAAGGAGTGTTGTTTATGGCAATGGAAACTTAGAAACGAACCTCTGAAAATGACAAGGAACATTATGAAGAAGGTGAAGTGGATCTTGAGGCAGAACTAATAATTTATTTAAGTGATATAAAGAGGGAAAGGAGGAAAAACAAGTCTCTCAAGGAAGAATTGATCAAGCTAAAGGACGGTTCTCAAAACCCTAACAATTTTTTTGAAGAAGTCTAGCAGATTATCATAAATCTGAAGGCTCAACTGGAATAAGCCAAAATGATTGAAGAAACACTCAAGAAACAATTTGAATAAAAAAAGAAAATAAACAAATTTTTGGAAGCTGAAATAGTATCACTATGAAAGGAATTCCAAAATAAGGATGTCTAGTAGAAATTTGGAAACAACACCAAAATATTGGATGAGATCATCAATAATCAAAGGCCAGACAATTATAGACTAGGATACAAAAACTAATATTGAGAAGGGTTCAAGCTCCATAATGATAGAAAAGGAAGTAGGACAAAAGAGTTATGCAAAAGTCATGAAAGGTCCCATCAAGAAGGAATAATGCAAACCTTCAAAGGAGAATATTCATCCAATGAAGATCATTCAAGAAGAAGATCAATCAATCATAGGAATGTAGAATCAACAACCAACAATGGAGAGGACTCAAGAATAATATTACAAGGACCACCACCTCCTAAAATATCTCTCACACTTAGGTACCAAACTATCTTTCTTGGATTATGTTATTCCTGCAACAATTTTGGGAACAAGGCTATAAATTGTAGAGCCTATGCTAAGAACAAAAGCAACTATGGAGGCTACTCTAGGAATAATTATCTCAGAAAACCTCATGAAGGTTATAACATAAACTATAACAGTTTTGGCTCATTAAATAATGAAGTAGAATGCTACAAGTGCAACACTTTTGGACACATAGCCAAATATTGCAGGTTGATTGTTCCTCCAAGGGAATCAAAGCAATATTTTAACAGTCATGTAAAAAAACCATCAAGGATATGGAAAAGGAAGTAGGATAAACTAAAAATTGAAGAATGTTCGATTTCTCTACAAGCCCAAAGAAGAAAAAGTGATTTGTATGTTGACAATGGTTGTTCAAAGCACATGATAGGAGAGAAGGATAGATTTGTAACTCTAAAGAAAGAAAGAGATATTGGATCAGTTTCATTTGGCAATGATAACTCAACCAAAATTATAGGAAAGGGCACAATCAATCTTGGAAGCAAAGATGCCATGGCATAAAATGTCCTACTTGTCAAAAATATGAAACATAATCTGCTAAGTGTGAATCAAATTTGTGACCAGGGAGACACACTTCTATTCTACTCAAAGAAATGTGAGATAAGGAAAGAAGGATCATGAAGATTGGTGGCAACAACAATAAGGACTCCAAACAACATATACATCTTAAATGATATTGGAAAGGAAAAATGTTGCTTGGGAAGGGAAGATGAAAGTTTGCTTTGGCACAAAAGAATGGGCCATATGCACTTTGACAATTTTGTCAAAATCAACAGAAAGGAAGTGGTAAGAGAAATTCCTGAAATTTCAAAGCCATCAAACACTATTTGAAAGCACTGTCAACATGTAAAACAAACAAGAACTGAGTTCAGGACAAAGGAATACTCTACAACAAAACCATTGTGTTGGTTGTGGAGCCTGATTATCTTCTTGATTTAGAGGTATTTTACTTTCAGCTGTGTTTTTACCCCTTGAAATATTTACACCCTAGAAGTATGTACACTCTTCCACGCGGGGGAGTGTAGAGGGGGGGTACCCCCTCTACGGGGTCTGGGGGGTTTGGGGGCGAAGCCCTTGAAGGAAAAATTTCCTTGTAAATGTACATTGTAATTTCATTGTAAATCTGGACCATTCATTATAAGGTCGCAGATCTAACGGTAGAAAATATGGTAGGGTTTTCTTCCCTAGAAGACAACCCTCTGTTATGAGGGAAATGTATTGCGGCTATGCATTATGGTGAGTATTGTATTCTGAGAGAGGAGATTGTGAGAGAAAGAAGAGGAAGTTGCAACGGGTTTTGCTGTAGGTTGTATCCCTTCATTTGCTGGATAATAATAAAGAAAGGACCTGGCAATTTCTCTGGTGGACGTAGCCCACACTAGGTGAACCACGTAAATCTATGTCTCTATTGTATTGTGTATCTTCTGTGTTTTATTTTTGCATTTGTTTTATTTTATTGCTCCATGGTCCTGTTTTTGTAACACGTTGACCTCTAACCCACTAACCATCTAGCCAATCCATTCACACTTGACCCACAAACCCACTAAGCCTCCTAAGCTCTCTATATGTGAATATTTATTGATTTATTTACATTCATGTATATGTTTAGGTAGATGTTTCTATAGATATTACACAATGAAACATTGTTATCAACAACATTGATGAAATTATATATATATAGCACAAAAGGAGGGTTCTTTTTGGCATTCTCTCATTTAACCATGTTTCACTATGAAGAACAAATAAGAGGAAAAGAATGTGAGTAGGAAAAGGAATGGAGAGAAGAGTGGAATCAAAGGAAGAAGAAGAGATACAAGGAAGGAGAGGAGATTGGAGAAAGAAAATGAAAGTAGGTAAAGATTTACTCAAAAATCAAAATAAATTTATGCTAATATAAAATAATAAGCTAATATAAATTTATTTTAATTATTTTGGATATGAAAATAAATTACATTTAAAATAAATCCCACACAATATTCAATAAATTTTAAATTAAAATAAATATATAGCAAAAAAATGCATATTGACATTTACATCTAGAATCAATAATATCTCTTTCTTAGTGTGTATCTATCCAATGGAAAATACCTTATACATGCATTTCAAATTTTATTATGAGATTTAATCATTTAACCAATTTTTTGAAAGATAATTAAAATTTTATCAAGCAATCAAAAAAATATTTTTTGTTATTTTGTTTATCTAACATTAATAAAACAATATATATTTATATTAATAATACGATAATAAAGTTTATTGATATAATTAATTTCATTTTATTAAATTTAATTATTCTACAAAATTTTTATATGTTAAATATAAAATTTATAAATAGAGGTTGAAAATCTCAATTTAATCAAATTTATTAATAAAATGTTAAGGTTTACTTTATCATTTAAATTATGTTACTCTTAAAAAGAATTATAAATTATAAATTCAAATTCAATAATATTTACCATTACATCATCTTACATTAAAATAAAATAAACCCTAAATTTTGATATAATTAGGGTAAAAGAGCTGCAGATTTGCCTTGCATCTTTACCAAGCTTGCTTTTCCAAACCGCTAACCAGCGTACCAACACCACCTCACGGATCATTAAAATTTAATGAAATAAACCCTTAAATTTTAATACACTTTTAATAGTATCTTTTACATAAATAATTTAATATTTATTTTTAAAGATCAATCTCAATTTACAAGTGAAATCAACTTAAAAAAAATATTTTTGTTAAAATAACCTTTACACTTTGCCACAATTTGTAATTTTCACATGATGTCATATACTTTTCATAATAAAAAACAAAACTTCCAAATTAAAAAATAAATAAAAACTATACTTTTCATAATAAAAAATCATAACTTCCAAATTAAAAAAATAGATAAAAACCATGATATTTATGATTTGAGGTGATACATTATATTTTTTCATAATTAAAAACAAAACTTTCACATTGCAAAAATACAAAAATACATAAAAACTATGATATAGAACAAAATTGACCATTGATAAAGACACGTGGAAATAATTAACTGTTGATAATTTGTATATGCATAAAAACTATGATATGAAAAAAGATTTGACCATTGATAAGACACATGGAAATAATTGATTGTTTATAATTTGTATATAATATTTGGATAAAAGATAATAAAGGGAAAAAATATAAATACTAAATAAATTATTAAATTACTTATAAATATGAAGTTTCTATTATCCATTGACTTATTGTTAAATTATGGTATATTTATTATTGTACCAATATTTAATGTAAAGTTTTCATTGTCCGGTGAAATTTTAATTTTATTTTTAAATAATAGAAATTACTAGATTGATAGGCTTTTGGAAAAATATTTAGAGCGCACATAGGAAAAACCTATCACATAGATAAATGAGCTATTTACTCCACAATTTCGACGCCTAATATGAAGAATTATCCAGTGTGATGGGAAATAGCCAAACGTCAGGGTTTGAAAGATGGGTTTTAGGTACCAAACTTGACCCGTTGGTTATTTTTTCCGGGATCTTTTTGAGAATGCAACATATAGCCCTAGTGCACATTGGACCTAGCACCCTTCAAGCCACCTGGACAAATAAACGAGCAGGGGAGGATTTTTTTGGGAAGAGAATAGATCGGTTGTTGGTAAAATAGCCCCTCCTCAACATTTTGAAAAGGTAATAGACAAGGACTTTCCCTCCTAGAGGCTCCAATCACTTTGCTATCGTTTTGAAATTCGATAGAACTCAGTCTCGGCCACCATCGCCCTCCAAATTCAACCCACAATGGCTCTCTCATGATATTTACATCCAACAGTGACCAATGTGTGGATAGCCCTTTATGTCACACAACTGAACTCTTAATATAGATTCAAGTGCTCCTGAGGCAACTATATCTCGGGATTCCTAAAGCAATCTCCTATAATAAGTAGCTTGGAACTGAGAACCCTGTATTCATCTTGATCCATTTGACTGTAACCCAAGATGGACATGCCGAAACCCATCACTAAGCGCTCTGGTCGTTCTTCACTCTCCATCTTCGTTACCCGGCTTGAATCTTTTGACTGGAAGAAATTCTCCATCCACGGGTGCATTATACATTCCATTAAAGTTACACCTCCATGTTGACTAGCTGCCAATCTATCACAAATAGAAGCAAGGAGATACTAAAATTGAACGTTGGCATGGTTTTATTTAAAAGCATACCAACTCAACTGATCTAAAGTAAGTATTGAGAAATTGTGTACCACGTAGCAGATTATTTGGCTTCATTGATTGGAGATTCGTAGACTCTTTGGTTTCATTCATTGGAGATCCAACGTCAAAAGTGGACCCCACAGATCTATATCCAATCCCATTTGTTGATGTCGATTGATCCAACACCAGTCACATAGCTACCGATCAGTGAGCATTCTTGATTGCCAAGCGCATTTGCTCTGGAGACAAATAACCACTAAACAGAGTTTTCCATTGAATTCAAATTCAAATTTGAATACCGCGTTGTAATTCAAATTCAAATTTGAAACCTAATTTTTACCAAATTCAAATTGGTATACATGGATGGATTCCATGGGTGCATCTCATGGTAAGACAATTGGATGGTTAACTATGGCATGCATTACCTTCTATGGTTGTCACATTGGGTGTTGTGATTGCTCATTTTTCGAGAGATAGCAGAGGTGGCACATGGTAGCAGCAGTTTGGGTCACGGTGTTTGGATCAAGGGAGGTGATGGATTAGTGTTGTTGCCGATAGGACAATATACCTGTCGGAATCAGGAATTCTACGGAATGTTGGCAGTGTCTGGGGGATAGTGCCACAACACGAATGGGGGGTAGCTGGAAAGCTACCTTCTGAACTTGTCGGAGTATGGACACTCGGGAGGGAAGATTTCTCCTGAGTTAGCCTACTCCACAAGGAGGAAGCTTCCAGTAGGTGGAATGGAAAGGGAATCTGGCTGAGATTTCCACATATGTACGGATGGTGTAGATTCGATGACCTATATTCCACCTTCTGCAACATTCAATGCTACTTAGGGATTATCAGATATGTACGATGGTGTAGATCTAAGGACCTATAGTCTACCTGCTACAACATACAATGTTGTTTAACAACGGTATATTTCCACATATGCATGAATGGTGTCGTACAAGTGTCATGCAGGCTAAGATACATGTGTTGTTATTAATTGTCATTAAAAAAATTAAATTCATCTGGGGTGACCTAGAGAAGCCCCACAGTAGGCAGTTGGTTGAGAACATTTTCATCGTGACGTCTTTGTGTTGTGCATCACTGAGAACAAAAATTGAGTTGGGTTGGGTTGTTGGGATCACAACCTTTGGACGAGGTGACTCTTTACAGAGTTACAACAGTTGGTCAACAACAATATGACTTACTAGTCGGGTGGTGGGTGCATGCTACCTTAAAGCGGAAACAATCAAGATGCAAATATGGCAAGACATTGGAGATGAGATCAGTGGAATGCATGCAAATTTTGGAACTTAGACAGATTTTGAAAATGGATGGATGGACTCATCCTTGTGTCACAACAAATGGTGGTTAAGGAGAGTTCATACAGAGAGTCGGTTTCTTGGGAAAGTGAGGTCCAAGACAATAGGCTTAGAACATGGTTGCAATGAACGATGTCGTTGAGAAAGGTATGGTTGGCTTGAATTATTTCATTTTCCAAGTGTTGCAGCGAATTATTTGAAAGGAAGTTGGATGACTTAGTGGTTCAATAGGATTTTATTTCCACAGTGAAAACTGACAGACTTGAGGGTGGCTCGAGTGATGCATATTCGAAGAAGTCTTGTAGTAGTTTGGGATGCATTAGTTGGGTGAATGCACGAAAGAACCTAGGACGACCTGCTTTGATGAGTCTTGTGTTGGACTTAGGTAGATTTGGATGCAACCATGAAGGTGTCTTGAGGAAGTTTCCTAACTCTTGATGAGGTGCATCAGGTAGGTTGCAATGTTTCCAGGCAGTGAAGTCTAGATGTGTCATGTTCGAGAGATTGGATGAGACGCCTTGGTGCTGTGTGCCTTAGACAAAATTGTCGAGGCATGTGGTGACTTGAAAAGTCACGATGATAGTTCTAGAGTTTGAATGCTTGCAGCAAGTGAAAGGCAGTTCATTCTAGGAGATAGATGGAGTTAGCAAATGAGTCAACCAATAATTGTTGGTAGTCAACCTAAATAAGAAGAATTCAGACCAAGTGACTTGGGTGGTGTTTTCTTTCCTTTGGTATGGGACATTGGATGAGGCAGCACATGCCTTGGTGACTTGTAGACGAACGTGCCTAAGGAATGGAAGTTATTTGAGGTGACTCATTCTAATTGGAGAACTTTGGATAGTTCATTGGGAAATTTTATGGGTGTAGCCATGTTGGCTACACTCATCGCAGATATTGAGTTACGTTGAGGTGACTTGAAGGAAGGAGGTGAACTAGGGACTTTCCTTCGTTTGGAGGATTGTGCGAACGAGAAAATTGTTGCATGAAGAGAATACTTGGACATGAGCGTTTCTCTTTCTTTGGGCAGCATGGTTGAGGGTGAAGCCTTACCATTCCAAGGAATAGAGAAAGAGACACAACAACATGGATGGGTGATGAAGTAGTGAGGAAAAGATAGTATGGACGTGCAATCCTTGCAATAGATTAACTAACTATGCCATGAGAAGGACAATGGAGTCGATTTGTACAGAAGACTTTGTTTCGGGGTGACTTCATAGTGAAACAAGGTGAGGGGAGACCCTGCCTTGGTCTGAGATCATTGTGTAGATGTATTGAATTGTGGAAGGAAGTTGAGTATGGATGTGCCAGTAGGCTCAAAGTAAAGCACTTAGACATTGTGGAGGATCTCCTTGACGACAATCAAATGATGGAAACATTGGTGAGGCAAGGATGGAAACTCACCCTAGTCTTTGAAGTTGGCATGGTGACAGAGTTGCGATAGAAAATACAAAGTTCAGGCATGAGGAAGTGCATTCTCATGAGTTGGGCATGACGATTGGACCAACTACACAAACATTCGATGGCATGGGGGACATCAGTGTGCAGAGACATGGTACCATTGGTAGAAGTATGGGTGCAACAACAAGATCACAAGAGTTCAACACTTAGGAGAAATTTTCAAGTGAAGTGTGCAACAATCATTGAGCAGTGACGATTTCCGTAGATGGAGCAGAGACACCATGGAAATCGACATATTTTATCGAGTGCAACAACAAATTGGAGTGGGGGAGGATGTAAGGGTCTCCCAGGACACCCACCGAGCATGCACGCTCCTTGGGAAGATTCGACAATGGACGGATGAAGAGCACAAGGAAGGAAGGGATCAGTTGGGTGAAAAAAGACATCTGGGTGTGGGAAAGAGCACCTTGGTCACACGATGGTGACATGTAGTGCAAGGGGGCACACACCTTAATTTCCTAAAAACAATCGAGGAAGACTTGGGTTGTGTTTGAGAAAGGGTGGGGCAAATTAAGAGCATTCCAAAGGAGTGGACCCATCTACCTTCAACAACATGGGCACATCGGAGAGGTTGGATGACCCCATCGACACTCCGATGAGGAGTCGCAATGATCGACATGAAAAACTCACAAGGCAAGGGGCACATCGGTCCAAGAAACAAACGGTAGATGGGTGCACAAGGCTTGTATGGACGCCATGGGTCCAAGGATGTGTGTGATGGTCGGTTGAGTTTGATGATTTGCGAAGGGGTGCGACGCAATGTTTCACACAAGTGACCCTTGGAGTCCATATAAAAGAAAGGGATGTACAGTGAAAAGAGACAAGTTTGGAAAGAACTTGGAGACATGGAGAGCTTCGTGATTATGAGGCAGACAAAGAGGAGGAGCTCCCTCAAGGAACCAAGTAGCTCCACTCTGGGAGGACTTGTGCTTCCTTGAGGAGGATTTGATGGATAGAGTTGGGAAAATTTCTCTTGGGAATATTTCGTATAAGTCTATAAATGTAGCTATGTGCAGGCATGTGTGAGGCGGAACCAAAATTTATGAATTCTCTAGAAATGAAAAGGTAGAGTCTATGGAAACAAAGATACAACACGTTTATGGTTGGAAGAACATATGAGGTACACTGCAGGTGGCAATGAAGACGGTTGAAATAGAAAGTCTTGTGTTGATAGATATGTTCATGAGTGTCTTGGTAAGGTGAGGTGAGTCATTTGACTCTGCCGAAGTTGTAAACCGAGCTGATAGTGCTCATGTTGTAATTGTTCTGCAATAACAAAAACCTACTCGGGTGTTAGGAATGGTTCATGCCGCCCATAGTATATCTATGTTTCTCTTATCTATTTCGTTTGTTTCATTGTTCTCTTCGTGTCTCATGTCCAACACTTGTAAATGAGCAAATATCACATGGGATTAACCAACCTACATCAATCCTTTATCTACTTGTGCACTCTGAGAACACCAAACAACAAGTGAGCGATAATGAAGGAGGTAATTTCTTACCATTTGAGCATGCCTTATTATAAATTTTAAGACCCTGTAGGGTTGTATATGGAGTTGAGCTTTCCAAAAGCATTGGAGCCTGCAAAATTATTCATCTTATCATCATTTGGGGCTATTGTCAATGTTCCAAAACATGTTTGCATTATGCTATCATACTTCACTTACCTTTTGTGGATCATTTGCAGTGAAAAGAAGAATTATATTACCAAACAGTCTGGGTGCCTATGGTGGAAGTTTGTTTTCACCTAGCACATTGTAAAAAATCAGTTAGTCTAGGATTGTACATAAATAAGCTCCTTTTGGAGCACATGTGTTTGTTTTCTTTTTGTAAGTATAGTAGTGTACATGTCAGTCTATTTCCTTCAAAAAATGTATCTGAGCTCGACTCCACAACCCAACAACAAAGGAAATGAAACTGCTTGTTCTTGGCAGCTCACAGGGAGCATGACATCCCCTGTGGAGCCAAATGTTATCACATAAAGCTGTCAAGCGTCGCAGGTGGCAGCCATGAGAGAAGGTCAACAGGCGGGTACAATTTGCAGCAATAGAAATCCCCTGCGTAGTTCATTTTAGCGCTATCTCTAAGCTCGGATGGAAGGGTTCCATTATTGGCTGGTGGATAAATTCTAGTGGGGGTGATAAAATAGCAAACACGCCTAGATTACAAGACGCGGCCAGATCAACGACCACAAGTCATTTCGGCGCTGCAACATACTCGGGTGTTAATTTCCTTGAGTGGGCTGAAATCCAAACCACGGTATTGCGGGGAGGAAACATGGTGGAAGAGGGTGCATTTTGGGCCTGAAAGCAGTGTGGGTCTTGTTGCCGCCTGATACACACCTGGGAGACGTGGAAGAAATCTTCGTTTGTCCCATAAGAGGACTGTATCTCCTGCTTGGAAATCCCTTTGTCTTGAAGATTTATCAAAAGTTCTCTTTATCTTTTCTTGATTTCTTATGCTTTGATCAAGGGCTTTCCTTCTGTTTTCATCTAACTCAATTATCTGATCAATCCTGTTTTGATGAAAGTCTTCATCCAAACCATACTTCTGGACAAACTAATACACTAGAAGTTTAAGGTGTACTGGCAGAGTAACATCAAGGCCATAGACCAACTCAAAAGGACTCTTTCCTGTTGAACTATTTTTTGTGATCCTGTCAGCCCAAAGTGCAAACTTGATTTTATTATCCCACAACCTTTTGTTATCCCCAACTGTTTTCTTGAGAATTGTCATTAAGTTCTTGTTACTAGATTCAACAAGACCATTGCCTTGGGGATAGTAATTTGATGAGTGAGATAACATAATGCCATATTTGAAACAGAATGAGGATAATTCTGTTGAGATAAAGGCCTTGGCATTATCTGTGGTTATTTTTGCTGGCACCCCAAATCTAGTGATAATCATGTCCTCAAGAAAGTCCATGACCACTTTATCTGTTGCCGACTTGGTGGGTACAGCTTCTACCCACTTGGTGAAATAGTCAGTTGTTGTGATTATCCAAGTATAGCCATTACTTGAATTATCTTTGAACTGACCAATAAAATCAAGCCCCCACTGCTGAAAAGGAGCTTCTACTACTATTGGCTGTAAAGGTAAGGCTGCTAGCTTCTGCTTCCCAGTAAACAACTGACACTGCTGACAACCCCTGACCATTTTGTGCACATCTGAAAATATAGTAGGCCAATAATAACCTGCTCTGAGGATTTTGTGGGCTGTGGTTTTGGCTGCAAAATGCCCACCACAAAATCCTGAATGAAAGTCAACCAAGAGTCTCTTGGATTCAAGCTCATCAACACATCTAAGTATTATCCCATCAGGGTTCCTCCATCCCAATCCATCCTGAATTATACAATACTTAGCTGCCTTTAATCTCAATGCTCTTCTTTTATGACCAGTAAAATGATTAGGGCATGTGAGATTATTAAGGAAGAAAATGATATCAGCATACCATTCGTGTTGTTCTAACCTTTGTAGTTCTGGAGATAAAGCTGGCCTAGGTTCACTGTTCTGACAGACTAGGTCCAAATCTTGTTCATTACCTGTGGTTAGCATTTGAGCTAATCCTTGACCTTTGATTAACTTTGTGGGTTTGATCTCCAAGTCATACTCCTGTATTTTGGAAACCCACTTTCCCCTGACCCCCAAACAATCTTGTTGTCCAAGGATATCTTTAACTGCTGGGTGAGGTACATACCCCACAACTTTTGAATATCCTATGTACACTCGAAAATATTTAAGGGACTTGACCAAGGCATATGCTTGCTTCTCCATAGTTGTGTAATTAAGCTCTGAATTTTGCAATGCCTTGCTCATGAAAGCAATGGGTTGCTCTTGACCATCATCATTCTTTTGGAGCAATACCCCTGCTATAGTATCCTCAGAAGCAAAGAAGAAGATTTGAAAATCTTTAGCATAGTTAGGACTAATTAGTACAGGAGATTTACCAATTGCATCCTTAACACTCTTGAAAGCTCTTCTTCATTCTTCTGTCCACTCAAACTTGACATCTTTCTTTAGTAATTTTTGGAGAGGCTTTAAAGTTTCGGCCAAATTGGGCATGAATATTCTTACAAAGTTAATTTGACCAAGGAAGGATTGTAGGGCTTTATTGGTTTTGGGTAAAGGGACTTGTTGTATGGCTTGCACCCTCTCTGGGTCCATTTTTACCCCATCTTTTGTTATGATATGACCCAACAATTTTCCTTCATCAACTCCCAAGATTGATTTGGCTGGATTTAAGGAGATGCCATATTTTCGGCATCTTTCAAAAACTTGTCTGAGATGAATTATATGATCATCTCTTTCTTTTGAGAACACAGTCAAATCATCTTGGTATATTTCTATGATCTTGCCCATTAGCTCATGGAAGGCATAATCCATGGCTCTTTGAAAAGTGGCCCCTGCATTTAACAATCCAAAAGGCATCCTAAGGTACTCAAAGGTACCCCAAGGTGTGGTGAAAGTTGTCTTGTTTTGGTCCTCTTTCCTTACTAAAACCTGGTTGTATCCAGAGAAACCATCTAACATTGACATTATTTTTGACCCAGTAACTCTTTGCAAAAGAGTTTCCATATTGGGTAAGGGGTAGTTATCCTTAATGCATGCAAGATTTAGATTCCTAAAATCTATACATAATCTTATTCCCCCATTTTTATTTCTTACTACAACCAAGTTAGAACACCATGCAGAGTGTCTTGTTGGTGCAATGATGCCAGCATCCAACATTTTCTTTAACTCTGCTTGAACCAAAGGTGCCAACTTAGGATTTATTCGCCTAAGTTTCTGACGGAAAGGTTTTGTGTCTTCTTTGAGTGGGATTGTATGTTGAAATACATCATCTTTATAAGCTTTGAGTTCATCATATGTAAAAGCAAATACATCCCTATACTCATTTACCAGACTTATTAATTGTTTTCTCTCTTTTTTTGAAGTACCCTTTCCAATTTTTATGAGTCTTGGGACTTCTTCTGTCCCAATGTTTATTTCTATATAGCTGCCAGGTTTTATTGTTTCCTTTTTCTTTTTGTGCATGTCATGTCTGTCAAAGATCTTTTCTAAAGAAGTTATTGCTCTAGGGGCTGGATTTCTTACTGAGTCATCCTCCTCAGGATAATCTTTTCCTTCTTCTTTATAACTGACATTGAAGTCTGAGAATTCTTGGACATTATGAATGAATCTTAGGATTTGTTTGTCATCTCTGAATACTTGCCAATGATCAACATTATCTGGTACTGAAGGTCTAAAGATTATTTCTAGTTTTCCATCTCCTTTTATTAAATCTTTTGAAGGTTGGAGGGTTGAAGCTGCAACTGCCAAACTGTCGGCTAGACTATTCTGTTCTCTAGGTACTGAAATGATATTCATAGCATCAAACATTTCTATGGTATCCCAAATTGCGTTTTTGTATCTTTTCAATCTTTCACTTTTGCATGCAAATTTATTTTTAACCTGGAGGATGACTAAGTCTGAGTCAGGATGACTAAGTCTGAGTCACCCTTGACATTTAATATTTTTATCCCCATGTCTTTTGCAATTTCTAGGCCAAGTAGAAGTGCTTCATACTCAGCCACATTATTCGTTGCATCAAACTCTAATCTAAAGGCAAAGTTGTGAGACTTTCCCGTTGGTGAAACTAGAACAATTCCAGCCCCTTTTCCTGACCTTGAATGTGCACCATCAAAATTCATCTTCCAAGCCTTATTAGTTTCTTTTTCATCTTTAAATTTTTCTTCAACTGGTGCTAGGAAGTTTGAACAGATAGAGAAGTTTCCCATGTCGGATGTTTGACATATGAACTCATTGAATTGTTCCTTAGGATCTTCTATGTGGTACTTTCTTTCATTTTCTCTAAACAGCCTGAAGTTTTCGGTTGAAGGAGGAGGATATGGGATAGTTGCAAACGTCAAATCCATGTTTAGGCAACCACCCATGTGAGCTCCCCATTTTCTTGAAAGAAGCATACCCCAAGCAGCTGGTACATCAATCACAAGCACATCCATCTTAAAAGTGAAATCTGGGTGGAAAGCTAGCTTGACTGGCATATCTATGATGATCCCATGGGTTTCAATTTCCCTAGAATCCATGGCACATATGTTTTGATAAGGTCTTGTAACCTTAAGTCCAAGTCTTTGCATGATTCCTTTAGTAATGATGTTGGATGAAGCTCCTGAATCATACATGCAATTATGCAACCACTGATCATTTGTTTCTAGAGACACAAAGAAAGGGGGATTCTCTTCCTTGGTTCTATCTCTGCTAGTCAAAATCACTGGTGGGTCACTTTGTTTTTTACTTTCCTTTTCCTGACTTTTATCAACTTCTTGACTTTTCTCAACTTTTTTATTATCAGGAACATTTATTGCTTTGAGTAATTTTTCCTTTTGTGAAGGAATTTTTAGAAGGTCTGATACTGGAACCAACATTTTAGCACTTGAAATCCAACTACCTAAATCAATAGATAGATCAGTGATTGGACTAGGAGTAGTTACCTTGGGAAAGTTTGCTTGAGACTTGCTTGCATCCTCTCTCCCTTTTCTCTTGTAAACTATTCCTTTATGTCTAGCCATCTCCAAGATCTGCTCACTTGTGGGTTTGTGTCCATACAGTTTTGTGACATTATCATACTCTTCAACCACTTCCTGTGCTTGCTCACATCTTTCTTGCATCTGAAGCCAATGCTCCATTGACAAAGCGTGAGTTTCTCCAAAATTATTTATGTGATCAAAGTTCCTTGATTGCCCAACAAAGTTATTGGTTGGAGGTAGGCCTTGTTCATTTATCTGGAAAAAACTTGGACAAGTAGATTCTTCATGAAATTCCTGACATGCTCTACAGAAGGGTGGTATGTCCTCATTTACCACATTATTTGATTCCAACTGATTAGGTGGCCTTTGTTCTTGTTGAGGAGCTTTCTTTTGCCATCTTTCATTACTAGGCCTCGGTTGGAATCTGTTATTGAAGTTTTGGGTCCTCTCCATGGCTATCAACCTATTCTGTAAAGCACTAAGTTGGGTAGCATGAGTGGCTTCCATTCTTTTTACCATCTCAGTTATGGCCTTTAGAGGGTCATAGGATGGATCTTTATTATCTGGGATTGCTGCTTTTTCTTTAGACTCTGACTGTTTTGAAGAACTACCTCTTGTGAATCCTGGAAGATTTGACTTTCCTGAAGCTTGCATATTCTTGTCAATCTTGATAGCGATTTCTTGAGCCTTTTTTAGGTCGGTGGGTTCCTTATCTCTTAGTTGATATCTCATTTCACCACCAAATGCCTCAATATAGTAAATCAAGATAGCACTCTCAGGAGGTTTGATGTCATTATGCATGCTTGAAACTAATTGATTGAATCTTTTGTTGAATTCTTCCATAGTTTCATTTTCAATTTTCTTCATTGTGTTGAGCTCCGCCAAAAGATGACGGTGATCTCTTTTTTCCCCCCACTTTCCAGTAAAGGCATCAATGAGTTCTTTCAAGGTCTTGAAAGTATTGTCCGGTTGATCTTCATACCAATCTGAAGCATCATCTTCTAAGGAAAGGACAAATAATTTCATTTTTACATCTTCATAATCATGTGCAGCACACCATTTATTTATACATCTCATAAAAGATTTAACATGCATTTTAGCTGAAATGACATTATTGCCTTGGAATCTAGGAAGTTTTTCAATGGCCTTTTCAGGAATAGCATGTGGATAATTATTAATTGCACTAAAATCACAAGGATCATATATAGCCATTTCTGCAAAATTATTACTAGCAAAAAGCAAGTGAATATAAAAAATGGACTCGGTTCCTAAATGACTAAGTACTCTACGAAAAGAGGCTTTAGCTAACCTCCTTCGATAAACCTTTTCAGGTTC
>CBVK0103114662.1:0-10478 GCA_900067695.1 Picea abies
TGTTCCACGATCACTTCCACCTGTTCCTCCTCTTATTCAAAGATCACGGGAGAAGAAACTAGAAGTTTCTCGTGGCAAGAGGAAATCTTAGAGCATAGTACTTAGTACTTGCTAGATCTCTTTTTTGGTTTCATGTTTAGAAGTAGTCTCTAAAACTTAGTACTTTGTCTTGAGTCTTGACTCTTTATTATGGCTTATTCTGTAAACAATGAAGTTATGAAGTTATGAACTTAAGAACATCATATGACAATTTACCTTTGAAGTTAATGATTGATGTTATGATGCCTTAATGATTGATATTATGATGCTTTTATGATTGATGTTATAACTTATGATGCTTTAATGTTGAGTCCCACATATGTTTATGATTGATGTTATATGTGTAGTATGCTATGTACTATGTAGGATGTCCGATGTACTAAATGGTTGATGCTTTAATGATCATCAATTCATCACTAATCAATTAGTTAAATGATCTTATATCTATGTTTTCATGTTTTTTGCAATTGATTAAACATTCTGTATGTTTTATATATATATATATATATATATATGCATCAAAATATATATTTTTTATGTATTATATAAAAAACGCTCCCGCTCCCGAAGATTTTTGAAAATATGCACTTCCCGCTCCTGCTCCGCGCTCCCAACAGCCTTGATTGGAAGAGACAATTGCACTGGGCAATTAGGACAGATAAACATTGTAAGACACCAGTTGAATTTCAAAGAGGGTTTGAACGAAATTCAGTTGGAAATTTCACAATTAAAGGAAATGGATGTTACCCTAATAGACAAGTGGCTAGTGAAACCAAACTTGAAATTTTAATCAATCAAGTTTGTTGGTAAGGAAATTGAAGATCAACTTCCAGAAACTCAGAGAAAATTCTATTTATTTGAAGCAAAGGATCTACCAGAGTCTCCCAGAAATTTCATGCATTTTCTTGAAAAATGTATTGAATGTATCAGGTCAAAAGAAGGAGACACTTCAGTAAAACAATGAAGTATCATTTTGAAAACTTATATTATCGAGATGATAGGAAAATAAATGATAATCATGCAAACGGTTGGAGTTTGCAATTCTTGTAACCGTTTGCCCCTAGGAGTTAGGAGATCACCAACCAACAATTATCAGGGGTCTGGTATAAATATAATTTCAGGATACTGAGAATGGGCTTTTTCTGGGCGCATTGTAAAGAAGAATTTGGAGATATTTTTTGAATTAATACGAATACAAATTGAAGATTCTAGATCTGGTCAAGTTTGAGTTATGTGTTTCTCCGTTGTTTCATATTTTTCATATATCTTTTTAATGAATGCTTAACTACAATTTAGTACAACCTCTACTGTGGTAATTAATTATTCTTACAATTTAACCGTTTACACCTTTTCCTCTATATCAGCTATCAGCAGATACAAGACCTACAAATGTTTTAGATTTCAATATCGTATGCTTCATTAAGAGTTCTTCCTAACTTTTTCTTCTTCTGTCACAAAGTGAGATTCCTCTTCAATTGATGCCTCACCTTTTTCAGAAGCTTTATGTTTTCCTTTCATTTCATGCACATTCCCTTTCCGAAATTTAACTCAAATACCAGAAACGGCCTTTAGTTTCGTCATACTATTAATTCAAGGGTTTTTTTAGAGCTCTTCTTATATGTTTCGAAACAGAAATAGTAAACCCTTAAAACAAAACACAAAATCTATCTTTTCAGTCTCCTTCCCTCATGACTATTCCAGCTACACGACAACCTAATATCGAACCTGGACTATCGGATCAAACGAGCATTGCTTTAAATTTATTTAAAACCATCCTACAGACAACAAATAACCGGGTTGAGTTAGAACGTTCGTGGGCAGTAATTGAAAGAGACATTAGTATCCAGAAAAACTGGGAAGCTAGACAGAGACAGTAAAGAAATCATCCATAGCCCTTTCATGTAATCTTCCTTAACCCTCTCTTTCTTTTCGAATGCCTTGACGGTGTACTTTAGAGCCTTAAAGTACAAACTCAGGAACAACATGCCCTAACCCCTCTCCCTAAGTATAAATAAGACCCTACCCCTCTAGCATTTTTACACTCACTCTCTCATCTCCCCTCTCTCCTTGCTGCGGCTACCTTAGTGACATTTCTCCCTTGTTGGTGCGGCCTCTCTTTTGTTATCAGTTGCAGATCTAGTTGGTTGGAAGCTTCTTCATGGGATTTGTTGATATGAGTATGTTGGATCTGCCTCTTCTGAACTGGGAGGTGTCTACTAGAGCTATCAGACTTGCCTTCTAGGGCTGTCGGACCTGATCTCCTTCACAGAGCTACCTCTCTTCAACAGTCGGGCATGTTCTGTGGGTGTCGGATCCTTCCTTTGGGCCACAGACTTGTGTGGAGGTGTCGCAGCCCCTATCTGGGCCCTCTCCTTTGCTGGTAGGACTACCTTCTGGCTGTCGTGTGGTGTGTAGAGGTCACTGTGTGGAATTTTCCCTCTTGTTGTCCAGTTTTCTGAAGTGAAGAAATGCATGTGGAGGGTTTGACTCTTATATTCAGATCTGAGTCTTGTGTTAGTTTATGGAGGGTTTAATTCTTATATTAGATCTGAGTTTGTGTTTGACTATGGATGATTTGACACTTATTCTAGATTTGATTTCATGTTTGTTTATGGAGGGTTTAATTCTTATATCAGATCTGAGTTTGTTTGCTTATGGAGTCATTGATATTTCAGATCTAAGTCTTTTGTTTGCTCATGGAACCATTGATATTTCAGATCTAAGTTTGTTTGCTTATGGAGCCATTGATATCTCAGATCTGAGTTTTTTTTGTTTGCCTATGGAGCCATTGATATTTCAGATCTGAGTTTGTTTGCTTATGAAGCCTTTGATATTTCAGATCTAAGCTTGTATTTGCTTATGGGGCCACTTGTTTTTCAGATCTGAGTGTGTTTGCTTAATGGAGGGTTTGACACTTGTATTCCAGATCTGAGGGTTCTCTAGTGATTGATTTCCTTGTTATGTTATCACTGTTTATTGGTTTCCTATTGGGGTTATTGTTAGAATATAATGGATGTGCTCGTTTAACCATAGACAATATAGCAATATTGTCACCCAACCATAGGCCGAAGCCACCCCCGAGCACCTTAACCTTGACAAAGAATCATTCTGGAAGCAAACCCTAGACTGGATAGCCAAATAAAGGTGGTGCACCTTTCTCCAAGGATAGTGCACCAAGCAAGAGTAACAAGAGTTGATCAGAGAGTCCAAACCATAACCAAGAGAGAGTCCAAGCCAAAACCAAAATCTGCTAGTTGCAGCAGCTGCAACAGGAGCTCTCCTCCAAACTTGCGCACAAATTGACCAACTGTAGTGCGCACAAGTGTTGCTTCTGCAGTTCTGAGAATACTGGCCAGAATGAAGACCGGCTTCCTGTATTTATACTATTTCTGTCAGACTGCCTGGGCCGACTTCTCATTTTGGGTGCTAATTCTTTAGTATATAACATTTTCTTTAGCCGACTTCTTCTCTTGGAGGCTAATAACCTAATACAAGTCATTCTCTTTAGCCAACTTGTCTTCTAGGGTTATTAACCAATTAATTAGGGTTTCTTCTTTCTTCCCGAAATATTCTATTCTCGTCAGGTTTACACGTGGAGGTAAATACCTCCCGCAGCTACCATAATATCAACACTCCCTCCTAGCTAGGGAGGTATAGCAGGTAATGGTCTTGAGCACAAACATACCATTCACCCGGTAGCATCAACATGGTCGTATATATTATCTCATGATTAGATCATGAGCACCATCATCACTATCAATGTCATCAACTGCATCATCTCTCGAAACCATACTCCATCTGAGTAATCAGACATGATGTTGGATAAGTCACTCACTCCACAGAGTTACACAAGAACCATTCTTCTAATCCGAACATATGTCCTAGAAGAAAAAATGTCCTGGACCATTTTCCGTTTGGGAAATCTCTGTCCATTGATCATCCATCTAGCCAGTAATTATTTCCAACACTACTGGTAGTCTTCAAGGCAATCGGAACAATGTCATTCAATAGAACACAACTGTGTCTATCCATAGTAGTACACAACTACAATCCAGTGATAAACTACCACACCAAGTAGCACACAGATACTTGATCAGTGACATATAGTCACAATCACTGGAACACATCCACCACAGTAGCATACATCTACTATCCAGAGACATACAGTCTCCATAACAATCATATCATCTGATATCAACCTGCACAGAAAAACATTGTTATGATATAAACTGAATCATCTGGGCCATTCTTCCACTCACATCTGTGAGATCTGGAAGAGCATCTGCCCTCAGAAGGTAAAACATCAACGATGAGCTATCTTGACTATTCTTCTCAAGCAAGGAAGAATAACTGTCCCGATTTCTGAACCTAAACCATTCACCTGTCCGGGCCATTCCTCCGGCACTAAACAAAGTGCAACCTGGAGAGAATGAATCTGCCTTAGGGAATGCCTATCCCTGATTGTTGAACCTAGACCATTCACCTATCTGGGCCATTCCTCCGGCACTAAACAAAGTGCAACCTGGAGAGAATGAATATGCCCTAGGGAATGATTGTCCGGATCATTTCCTAAGGAAATGATTGTCCTGCACCAACCTCCAAAACGGACCATTCTTCGAAACTGCTCACAATTGTGAGCTTCAAAAGAATGACTGTCCGGCGAGGCGGACCAGTCTTCTTGACCACTACTGAGAGTGATTGTCAAGAAGAGAGACTGTCCTAGACCATTCCCCCACACTGGCCACAAGGGGAATCGTTGTCTATGGTACATCAACAATCCATCGAACCATTTTCATTACAAAAATGATCGCTCGATCTGGACCATTTTCCGAACTGGAAAATGCCTGTCCGTCAAAAATCTCAAACCACTTTCTGAACTGGAAAGCAACTGCTCATCTTGGACCATTTTTCGAACTTGAAAAATGACTATCCATAAATCAATAACACATCAATGCTCCCTCCCAACCTGGGAGTCATCTCTTCCTTTTTCAACAAGGAAGTCGCCTCCACGAGCTCCAGCTTGAGTACGCAAAACTCTTTCATCTTGGACAGAGGCTTTACCAAAATGTCTGCTTATCTGCTCATCTGTGGAGATATATATTGGAGAACCACTTTCTCTTTTTTGGACTTCATCACGGAGAATGTAATGCTTGATCTCAATGTACTTTGATCTTTCAGGAACACTGGTTTTCTAAAGGCTTCATATAGTTCTGATCATTATAGTATATCATAGTTGGATTCAGCTCTTTTGTTTCCTGCTAGCTCATAACATCGTGGCAAGGCTCAAACTGGAACATATCCATGTGGCACTTCTTCTGTCATCATGAGAGTTTGTCATGGATTAGCAATCCATCGTCCTGGACTTCTGAGTCACCATTCTGATTTTTATCATAGAAGGTTTTCACCATGCTTCTGCTATGCATGAGAGGCTTTGCACCAAGTTGTTTGAATCCATACAAAATGTTCTTCCATCTACATACAAGGGTCTCTTTCTGGTATACCTCAAAGCCTTGAGGTTGCTCTACATACACTCTTTGTTCAGTTATTCTGGAGAACAGTCTTTGCATTCATCTGATGTAAACTCCAATCCATGGATATTGCAGGCCATATAATGACTTATGTAAAGGTATGTCTGGTTTACTGGAACAAGCAATCATCATAGTCTTCTCCCTCCATTTGGGAGAACCTCTAGTTCTGGATCTCGCAATGCTTACATTCATAAGTCTTCCATACACTGTTCTTCATCACAACTTTCATTTCCTCTGCTTGATTGCTTCTAGAAGGTTCAGATCAAGCTGGTAGTCTTGTGATTCTCGATATAATGACTGGTTGTTCTGGCTTTTCTTTCTTTCTTGGAATCTTCATGTTCTTCTTCATGTTTCTCTTTGGCACTTGGGTTCATAGAGTTTTCTATAGATTCCATGCCTTGAAGATTCCAACTTCTTCCTTTCAGGATGTGGATGGACAACCAGGGATACTTTAAGGCTTCTTTTCGAAGAAGACTTCTTCTAAATTCAAATTGAACACGTGTTGCTTTTCATGATTGCTATCATTGATGGGAATATGAATAGATACTTCATCATCTTCAATGGATCATTTTATTTAGGATTAGCTCCCTCCTAATCCTTGCTTCATGCATGCTCTTCTTTTGGAATTCTGTAATCAACTCCCTCCAACTAAGAGAGCTCACGCTTCCGTCTACATCCTTATTGCCTTCTGCAAAGTGTCATAAGTCCTTTTCCAATTTCCTCTTGATTGTTGACTTCTTTCTGTTTTCACTTCTTCTAGGTTTCTTCAGGTTTGATTATGATTTCGGCTTATCTTGCAACTGTTACTTATGAATTGTCACCAGGGGTTGTTGATGTACTTCATCCTTTCATGTGTATTGCCTGACTTGTAGTCATCGTGATGGCAGTCCTTATTTTGTTGTTCTTCCATAGGTGTATTTTCTCTTTGAACATCTTATCTTCTAAGAAATAGATATGCAAGATATGTACAGAAAACATGGTATGTACAAGAACTATGAAGAGTATTGTTACCTTGTCTTATAAGAAGAAGTATGTTTTGTCCTGCTTGGCTTTCTTTGAGGGTTCCCTTTCTTCGGCAACTAATGCTTCGTGCGTCTCCTTCCTTTTCTTTAGCTCGGGACAATGATTCTTGTAGTGACCATATTTTCGACAGTTGAAGTATTGTATTTTTGACATATCTTTCTCTTGATTTGGCTTCTTCCTTGAGCCAAACTTTCTTTTGTTCCTGAAATTCTTGAATCTTGCTGTGAAGGCTTGATCATCGTATTTATTTTAAGGTTTCTCTTTTGCACTAATCCTTGATTCTTCTTGTGCACAGCAAGTCCAAAGTTCTTCAAATGTAGGATACTCCTTCCTTGTGTTCATGCTTGTGGTAAATGCATCCCATGTCTTGGGAAGACCATTGAGTACTATATTTACCAGTTCCTTCTCTGAAATGATTTCTTCAATAGCTTGTAGTTGATCTCTTAACTAAGAGATTCTCACAAAGTATGATGTTATGTTGTCATCATCATTCATCTTCATGTCACGGAGCTCATTCTTCAGACACATTACTTGTCCAATGTTTCTGACTGAGATGAGGTTTGTTAGGGCATCGTACATCCTCTTAGACGAATCGAGATGGGAGATATAGGGTATCAAGCGGTCTTTTATAGAATCCACTATGATACTCATGGCATTGATGTCATTGTCTTTGAACTTCTCCATAACTGCAACGTTCTGTGGTTCCTTCTCTTTTCCTTCTTCAAACTCTGGTTCTACAATCTTTCCTTTCACAATATCCAACGCTTTATTCTTAGCAAGGATGAGATCAATCCTTGTCTTCCATGCTCTGAAGTTAGAAGCCCCTTCTAACTTGTTTTCTGACTTCATAGAGTAAGTCATGGCTACTTTGACTTGGTCAACCCTAGATTTGACCAAAAACTCAAACTTGACGTCTTAGCTTGATGAGAGTACCAGGAGATGCGCTAGGCTAGGGCGCACTAGTTTATCCAGGAATTAGGTCAATCTCTTCACTTAAGGTGCCTCAACAAGAGGTTTAGGGTTTCGTTGCTGCAGCAGAAACTGGCTGCAACTGCAACTGAGCAAATCCTCCCAATCTATCTTCCAGCGGTTAGACTGTCCAAAGATAGTGTGGGCCCATAACCTGTTAGAATATAATGGATGTGCTTGTTTAACCATAGACAATATAGCAATATTGTCAGCCAACCATAGGCCGAAGCCACCCCCGAGCACCTTAACCTTGACAGAGAATCATTCCGAAAGAAAACCCTAGACTGGATAGCCAAACAAAGGTGGCGCACCTTTCTCCAAGGATAGCGCACCAAGCAAGAGTAACAAGAGCTTATCAGAGAGTCCAAACCATAACCAAGAGAGAGTCCAAGCCAAAACCAAAATCTGCTAGTTGCAGCAGCTGCAACAGCAGCGCTCCTCCAAACTTGCGCACAAACTGGCCAACTGCAGTGCGCACAAGTGTTGCTTCTGCAGTTCTGAGAATACTGGCCAGAATGAAGACTGGCCTCCTGTATTTATACTATTTCTGGCAAACTGCATGGGCCGACTTCTCATTCTGGGTGCTAATTCTTTAGTATATAACATTTTCTTTAGCTGATTTCTTCTCTTGGAGGCTAATAACCTAACACAAGCCATTCTCTTGAGCCGACTTGTCTTCTAGGGTTATTAACCAATTAATTAGGGTTTCTTCTTGCTTCCCAGAATATTCTATTCTCGTCAGGTTTACACGTGGAGGTAAATACCTCCCGCAGCTACCATAATATCAACAGTTATTTGCTATTATGATTCTGGATTATTGTTGTTTCCATTGGGGTTTTATTATCCATGGAAAAACTGTCCCACAGTTCTTTTGACAAAGATCAAACCCAAGAGGTTTGATCTATGAACCTAAACTTCATCTGAGCATACTTGTAGAGGTATACATCTTCACGTGTGACAGGTACACCTCTCATTGATTCTGGAGGTAAGCGATAGTTTATTTTGTACTCAGAAATACTGTTTGTTTCAGACCCCTGTTTATCTTTTATGTTGATCTAGTGGATAGAAAAAATTTAGAAGATCATTGTTTTCTATTTTCCCTATTTCTAACACTATCAAAGATGGTCTCTAAGTTAACATCAAAGAGACTTGTGCCCCCCACACCATCAGCAACGTTTGTTTCTTCTTCATCCCAAATCACAATGTCATTAATTGGTTCTTCATCCAAAATCACAATGTCATTCTACTGGGAATCAGGATAAAACTGTATTGGTGCTATCTTCTTCCTTTTCTGCCCAAATATAGGGACATCCATCTGGAGTCATCACTTGGAAAGGGACATCACAATGTTCAACTCAACTTTATGGACCACTCCTTCACACTAGATTTGTTTATGGCAAGGAATACTAATGGAGAAGTGTTAGAAGGTATCCAAGTGTAAACCTAATCATTTGATCTTCTTTTTCCCCAATATATTAAGATTGCTTCATTCAATCACAGTTAGGACCTTGTTCTTCTTAATAGTAGAAATGAATTTGAAGCTACCCAAATGACCAAGGTCGAACATTGCAGGTAGGGATACAAACGGCTCCCCTATTTCTAAGGGTAAATAGGTTTGGTCTTTTGGATAACATAAGGCAGCCAATTACATGATCCTTCTATTGACCATTTCCAGAATAACGCAACATATCCCTCAATACTCATGCCAATCACACCAAAAAAACTTCAATAATCATGCAACCCATGTAAATCCATAAATTCAACAACTTTGTGGCTCATAAATGCCCCAAGGACACCCTGAAGCAACTTGTGTACAAACCAACCTAAGCCTCCCATCTCATTAACACTTGGTTCTTTAGCCCTCCTTTAGGTCTATTCAAGCACATGAGACTCATTGGTAGGTGTTCAAAGGTGAATTTTACATAAGACTCGAAATCAGAGTTATAGTGGTGCAACTCTATAGCCAAAATTAACTTTCAAAAATTGCAAATGTGCTATTTAGACCATGAGTGAGAACAACATAAACAAAGATTGGACCCAAGGGAAGGGAGGGTGGGTTTTGCTCTAATGATTAATTAGTCTTAAGAAATTTTAGGGCTTTGACCCTATCTTCTTCGTTAATGTTCCTTTTAGATGTATAGGTTCTTTTATTGGATGTTACTATTTTCTTCTTCAAGCCCTATATTTTCAGTTCTACTCTTCTATCCAAAGTAATGACCCAAACATTCTTAACTCTAATCACATGTCCAACCTCTGATTTGAAATGTGGATGTCCCTCACTAAGACTACTTCGGATTGCACTTTTGATTCAAGCACTTGGAACTTCTTTGTATACTCCTCGACCATCATGTCCCTTTGGAATAGATGCATTTGCTGAACATTGTAATTTGTATGGTTTCATCCAAATTCTGGTAGGCTCATTTAGTTAGGACTTCAACGAATTTGTTGAAATGGGTATTGTGCTTACTTTTTATCCATCTGATGCCCCATTTATGTGTTGCATTTTCCTAATGTTGTAGTGCAATTTGCAATTTATCATCTTCATTTCATTTGTGTTGCCCAATAAAGGCAAAGTCAATATTAGTCAGCCAAGGATGGACTTTAACTCTACCATCCAAGTTATATTGGTGTATCTTCAGCGAGAGTTTATTGTTTTGCCCTTCTAGAGCTCCATTCTCGACCTTTGACTTAAGATGTGAATGCTTACCAATGAGATACGAAGGGTCTCCAACGAGATGCAAAGGGTCACCAATGGGATGTGCGAGGTCGACAATGGGATACCAAGGGTCACAACCTCTAATCAATGTCTGACGAAGCATTATGTTCACCTAGTGGAACAGTTCTTCATGACCCATTCTTGTTAAATTTACATGCAGCAGCGAGAGCCATTCTCCTGGAGGATGGCTAAGACCCTAGACG
>CBVK0103114731.1:0-10374 GCA_900067695.1 Picea abies
CCCTTGGAGTCAGGAAAGGGCGTCATAATTAGCCATGTGCGACTTGTAAAGGTCCCTTTCCCAAACTATCGAGTCCTGTCATAAAGAGGGAATTTACGTGCCAGAGGTCGAGGAAAGTTGTTGGAATAAAGGTCACATCGATGGAGATAACGATCATCATCACCTAATTATGAAGTCAGAAAGGTTAAGAAATCACAACGCTCATATCATGTATACTTTGCAGCTCTTATCATATGTACTTTGCACACTTCAAAGTGTACCCATCATGTGAGTTTACTGCGCAAATATTCATCCTGCTTCCAAACTTCTTGTCACCATGGATTTCTCGTCCTCTACCATGATTTCATCCCTCGCCCGTTCAAGTATAAATACTTTTCACCCTGAATGCTTCTCCTTTTCCTTCCGAATTTGTGCATTGTCTGTGTTTTTTTCTACAAGTCTTGGGTCCTTTCGTTGTGGGAAGGTCGATTTCCATCATTTTTATTGTGATTTTGTTCAATCAAGTTGCCCCATCTCCTTCATTTTTAGTCATTGTTTGAAGCCTGTTCGATTTCGTTGCAAGATTGTGCGCTAGACAATAGTTCTTCTCGCAGTCAACCTCTCTTCTTTGGAGTTTCTTCCTATCATGTTGAATTTCTTTCTGCATCTCAACCCTGTCTCACGAAAAGTCTCTCGATGCCTTGCCACTATGCCAGAATTTTTCATTACGCTCTCCTATTGCGACGAGCCTACCGTTGTTGTTTATCACCGCGTTGATCTCTTTCTGCACCGAATTTTTTCATAGCACCTAGAAGCCGCATAGTGGACTCCTAGAGATGATTTTGTTGGTCGCGCAAAGTTTTTGTCACTGGCTTTCCAACAGGTCTCTGCGAAGTATATCTTTTTCATTTTCCACGCAAAGAGGGTGTTACCATTCCTTACCACGTGCGCGAAACAAATACACATCTGCATCATGACAACATCCCAAGACATATGAAAGAAGGCGTGAAGTGGTAGAGTGATGAGGTCTAAACCTCAAGACCTGGCATTAATCAACGAAGATCTAAATATCAGGGCATCTTTTGAACAGGTCAGATGTATGTCCTATTGTGAGAAGATCAAAGGATACAATGCAGAGTTGAATAAACAGTTCACTCTCAGGTTTAATGGATTCTATGCGACCATTGTGGGAATCACATTCCAGGTGATGGAGGAAACTCTATCAGTTGCGATGAAGATTCCTCTACGTAGTGAAAAGTGGTCTAAAGGCATGCCTTTAAACGTATTATGCTATGAAGAATTTATCAAGCCAAATTGCTTGAATGGAAAGATCAGAGTGGGCATTCTGAGATATCTCTGGGAGCCTTTCCAAAAGTTCCTAAAGGTGATTAGAAGGTATTTCACCTATGAAATAAGGTTTGACAGAGTATACCCATATCACATCAGGTTGTTGATGCACTTCACAAGAAAAAATCCTTTGAACTTACCTTTCTTCTTGTATCGAAGCCTAGAAAGGATGGCAGACAACGTCCAGGCCGATGTTGACCAACAAAGGAAAAAAATATTCCATATATCATTGATCAAGTTGTTGGTAGTCCATGAATTGAGAAAGTTGGACAAATACTAGGATTCATTTCTAATTTTAGCCAACATTTCCAGGGACCCCAAAGGAGCTTCCCTCTATCCATGGGGGAAACAAAATTTTACATCACAAGGGAAAGGATGGAAGAGGCCACGGGAAAAGTAAATGAAATAGAAGACTCGTCATCCCAACAGCCAACACCCTGGAAAAGAGGTAGGTCGAGGTTGATCAACAATCCCGAGGAGACCCAAGTTCCCAGTGAACCGCGCACCCAGTCTGCTGATGAGAAGATACTCATGGAAGTTGTTTGGCTAGAACCTGTTGAAGGTTCAAGCAGGGGAATTAGTGAAAGAAGGAGAAGGTAGGGCATTGAAAACGTGTAGGTTCAGGAGTCATCGCAACAGCTGAAGCAAGCGCAACTCGCTATTGCCAAATTGTATCAAGAGAACAAAGAATTGAGAAAAGAGTTGGCAAAAAGGATTACTGAAGCGACAACGTTGCAAATCTAAGAAGGGAATGCTAATTGGCTCAAAATATAGATCATAAAGGTGCAAGATGTAATCATCCACCCGCATGAGGAATAGAGGATGTTAGAGGAAAGAATCGCATAGCTGAGAAAAGAATGTTAATTGGCTCAAAAGATAGATCATATAGGCGCAAGATGTAATCATCTAGCTGCGTGAGGAATAGAGGATGTCAGAGGAAAGAATCATTGAGCACTTCAAGAAATGTGAATTGACCATGGATAAAACCCATGCGAATATTTTCAGCGCTCAAACAAAGTTGAAATAGAATGCGATCTTGTGGAGACAAGTGAAGAACCTGAATAGACGAAACTGGTCTCTTAGGAAAACACTCAGAGTATTAAGGTTGCAGGTGCGGCCAGAGGCATGATTGACATGACCCCATTTTGTCCTTTTGAACGTGGCACGAAATTTTTCTCCCCTCGTGTCTTGTTTCCTTCCGAGAAACAAGAAGTATGACAGGCACCTGCGCGGTGTATATTCATCACACAGATGTTGTGAACCCACCTATTGATAAGGACAACTGTAGGCGAAACGCATGACAGTTTTGGGGGAGATGTGTGGTCCCCCGACCGTCGTCACCATATGGAGAGTATGAGCGACATCCAATATACATCCACCACACCAACTCGTCATGTGCATACTACAGCCAATGATCGCACAAAAACAACCAGAGCTTGTTACACTACGTGGCAGATTTTTTGACAGTGCACTCAATCATTCGGGCAACCACTCAAAGGAGAAACGTTGATGCATCACATCTTGATGATCGAATCTTACTTATGACTGAATGATCATGACGAAGACATCGGTTATGACATGATCGGGTGCAGTCGGGTTTCTATTTTTAGTAAACTCTATTCGAAAGGTCATCTAGCATGGAATAACCGGAACTGAAATTCTAGGAGAAGTAGTTTGAGGCATAACAGCCCAAGGGGCGTATTTTTTTCTATATATTCTATCTTTTCAATGTAAGCGTGGTTGGAAAAGTAGTGTAGAGAAGAGCCTATTGAATGTGACCTTTGAACCTGATGGAAATATAATGAGGAAGTCCTGAGGCTTTGACGAAAAGACTGTAATGGTGGTGGTTTGATGTATTGTGATCCTACTATGTATGTACTTCATGTTTTTTGTATATTCACACCTTTCCTTTTGTTTAAATTGGAACGTTTAATAGGTCCAAAATTCATCGCGCGGTGCTTTAGATTTCGCTATTTAAACTTTGTGTTTTCTTCCAAGTAAGTTAGAATTCATCTTTAATGGTGCTATGAGTTGCTTTATGTACTCTTTCTTTCGCCACACACAACGACATTTGAATTGAAAAACCATTTCCTGCTTAGCCTTTATCCTCTCAAAGTTTCATTTACCAAATCATTGATTTCTCTCTCTTTCAGGAGGTTGACTCCATAGCCCAAGGTTTTGTATTTCCTTGCCAGCGAAACCAGAAACATTTCACAAACACAATAAATCTAGTCGACAATTTAAAGTCATTATTTGTTAGAGTCTAAGTCTCAGAGAGAGCCCTCTCTAGGTTGAAAAGGCTAGTTTCCAGTCTTAAAGTTGGTCTGTAGGTTACCTTTGTCATTTTTTCTTAGCCAAACAAATTTACAGAGTTCTAATAGTTGCCACAAGAAATAACTGCAAGATGGGAGTTTGTTGAACCTAGCCGTAGATATAAAAGGATTTTGACATCTGAAATGTTGGGCATGCATGTAGACTCAAATGGTGCATTCATTTACAATAGAGAAGAGTATGGATCATCTACATCTTGATCCAATCATTCATCTGAAGACAATGTAGACTCTGATGGTATGTCGTAATCCATGAGTCAATATGAATAAGTGTATGAAACATTTTATGTATTTTTTATCCATATGATGTTTGTATGGTAACTAGAAATGAGCATTTAACTTTTATACGATATTACATGAAGTTATGAATCATTTCTATGTTTTATGAATTATATGTTTTGATTATGGAGAATATAATAAAATTTATTAGTGCATATGTTTTGAATATGGACAATGTAACAACACTTTTAAGAAATAATTTATGTTTCATTCAATGTAATTGGTATTTACTTTTTTTATTAAAAGTAAAAAAATATTAAAATGTGATGTTGAATTTTTGTAGTATAGGGTGATGTTTTCATGGCATTATGTATTATCTTGTTCTTGGAGTTACAAACTAAGATTTAAAAAGTAAGCATTTAAGGGTTGATTTTATGATTTTGTTTACAATAGTGATGATTACTTTTACCACTTTTTAAAAATGTGTCATTTTAATACCCCAATTTTAGCATGGGTGCTACTGGTAGCAGTACTTTTCAATTTGATGGTTGCTTTTAAGGTTTATGGTACCAACTGTTGAGAATAAGATTTCAAATTATCTATAATTTTAACGTTTTGAAAAAAACATTTTGTTTTAGGTAACATCTTTATTTATTTATTTAGGTGTTGATTTTAAGGTTTTTTTGAGCTACTGTAAGAGTTTTGAAGGCCATGCTTGAAAAATGTTGTAATTTTGACCCCATTAGAAAAAATGGTGCTACCAGCAACACCACTTTTTGATTTGGGGGATGATTTTCATGTTTTTTATGCAAAAATATTGGTTTTAAGGGCTAGAGTTCTTGTTTTGAGGTCACAGTTCTCGTTAAGTCGGTAACTATGTTACTATTATGCACCCTAAAACCAATTGTTTTTGGGTTTCCAAATGTAGTCATGCATGTAAAATTACACTAGCTATGCATGCATATTTTATCCCAACTACTTTATTAAGTAGTTGGTTAGGTCAATAGGTCGGGAAAGCCTATTTTCTTCCCTCAATTACCTTCTCTTGACATTCTCCTTCTCCTTGAACTTGAAGTTTAGGGAGCCTATTTTCTTCCCAGGGTGATCTTGTAACCAGTGGTTATGAAATCCATAGGGCCAATATGGGTGTAGGAAAAGGAATGTAGCATGGGATAAATGGAAGACTAGAAAAGGTTTATATCAACAAAACATGAGCATCAAAATTGACCTGAATGCATAGAAGCAACCTAGATAATTTGCTCTGCGAGTGACAGAAGCACATGCATTTTAGAAGAAGCCTGCTGAAAGCTGACCTGCTCAAACAACAAACAACCTATACAATAAAATGAACATATATTCCATTTTTTTTAAATATACATAGAACATTGGAGTAGTACATTATTTAAGAGAGGATATTAATATTATTGGGCTCAAGAGATGACGTCTAGGACCATTGTATCACCTTGGAAATCATAGGACTCCAGTGCCTTCATGATCTTTTGATAATACCCGTTGAATGCAAACGAGGCATGGGTGAACAACGTGTTGGGCACATAACAAAACCCACCAGGTTGTATTGGGCCAAAATTCGTATAGCTAGGCCCACTGGCCCATTCCAGAGCCGCTTACAAACTAATGGGGTCAATGTCATATCTTCATTTGCATTGCACTACCCATTAATTACAAAAAGATTGTACCTTGCAACAAACTGAATTGACAAATGCCCCACTCAAACCACAAAATCAAGCCTATTTGTTATAACCATAAGTTTTTGAATTTGGTTCTAAAATGTATGCAAGAATTGATGCAGTCTACCACTAAAAGCTAATATATCTCCAAAAGTCTCAACTTCTAAGGGCATGGGGATTCCCCTTGGGACACTACCAATCATTAAAATTTTAGGGGATTCTCCTTGGGCCACTGCCAAGCATTAAAATTTTAAACCCTTCCCACTATACCTCACATCTAACAATAATGAACATGAAACTATGCAACGATTGAAATTTTTTTTGGGCTTTTCCCATGGTGAATTAGACTTGTTGGACTTGAGGGAACTTCATCAGAGCAAAGTGGGAGGATTTTTTATAGAGAAGGAGATGCGACCAAGGGTGCAGAGGGGTCCAAACACAGTGGAATCATGCTTAGCAAACGCTTGTTGCTGGATGGTGTATCTCCTACCTGTCGACGAGGAAAGGTGATAAAGTTTCGATTCAAAATAAGTCCTGCTTGCAGCATGGAGCTGATTACCCAACAACTCTCTGGGAACAATGGAAAACAAAATATTTTGACAATGAAAACCATAGGGGGTGTATCATTATGTCTAAATACTTAAAAAAAATATGTTTCCTATGCTATTATTAAAGCGTTTCGATCTAGGTTCGATGAGGTGTTTCTTCCAAAAGGGTTGACAGGGTGGTGGCACTAGGAATTAATCTGCTTGAGATGAATCTGCTAGAACTGCATTTGCAACTAGAGAATCTGGGAAAGTACTTGCTCGAACAGGGCAATGAGGCAACTGCTGGCTAGAGGGCGCTCTTTTTCTTTTCTCTAATCTTGGTCCTATTGATGAAACCATTATAGGTGATTCTACTCCTTCATATAGGTGCATGTACAACTCTTTCGATACAACAGAGGAGGATTGATCTTACTCATCATCCATACTCCCCAACAAAGAGTGCATCGTACGATAATTATGTGTCTCATTTCTCCTTGAAAGAGGGTGAGACATATGAATTTTCAACTACGAAATATGGGTGGGAAGGACACCTATAAATATATTAATTAGAATCACCTCCCTCTCGAGTCAAGGCCCGAGTCAAGGCCCACCTCTAGTTCATCATCAAGATGATCAAAAAACATCCATAGAGTTGTATGAGAAACTATTCTTAAAGCAATCTTTATCTATGGTATCAAGAAACAACACTCACACCTAGCAATAAATATTTAGGAGGTGGTATAATAGTTCTTAAATGTAGCCATCCCCCCAAATCCTTGGGCATGAGGTGCTTGTTCGTTCAATTTATCGGTGCCATCTCCACTATGCATGAAGATATTATAGATATAATAGAAAAAGACACCAGATGTTTCAAACCACCAGCTACTTGGCCAGGGATAACATCCAGCAGTGGTGATGCGTTAGTAGAACCCACGTCTTCCAAGAATGCATTAAACGTTGGCCAGTGTTAGGGTCAAGATGGGGCCTACATATGATGATGGTCTCATTGTTGGGAAATGCATATGCATGGTTGTCAATGTGTAGGAACACTAGGTTTATACTGTGTCAAAATTTGTCGAGGCTCATGGGCCTAGTATCTCACGGGCTTTATGCCTCATGTCACAGGTGATTTATAATGGTGGTGGCCATGTATCACAGGTGGTTTATAATGGCGGTGGCCATGTATCACAGGTGGTTTATAATGGTGGTGGCCATGTGATGGTACACATCCTGCCAACTTCTATTTGAACACTCACGTATGACATTGTTATTGCGGACTAGAGAAAAAAACTTTGATTCTAACCAGTGAACTACATGAATTTATATCAATGGGTTATATCAAGATCAGTGAGAAACTCATGGAGATTGGTCTGTCAAGGTAACCACAACAACATACATGAGAAGTGGTCAATCACTTGTGTAGTTGGTGTTTGGAAATAACGTTACGAGAGTACATGAAAAGTACTTTTGGGTAGGACCCATAAATCATTATGCAAATGGCATGGACACTTTAGGAAACTGTGCTTATATTTATGCCCATTAAAATTGATGGACATTGGCATCTATTTTGTCAAATGACGATGTACATTTCAACTATTTTAAAAATCTTATAATAAAATAATATTCCTTTGACTCTATGTTTATTAGCCTGCACCTAGGTTTTCATTGTGACTTGGGAGGTCCTACATTTTCTATCTATCTCAATATAACCACCTATATTTTATAGCAGTGGAGATTATTTGACTCATTTTATTTTTTCTTTCCTCTACCTTCAACAATATAATTGTTGAAAGTTGATGTGGGATATCATAATTTACCAATTTTTAGAAAGTGATTTCTTTCCTCCTCTTGTTAATGAGATTTAACCCCGAAGTAAACCTGCTTTCCTAATATACATCATGGCATGAAACCACAGATCGCTAACTTGGTGAGAGAGTTGTTTCTTGGCATGTAGGTGAGTTTGTCAAATGATTGAGCTAACTTGGTTTATATAATTGCTTTGTCACCGTTTTCCGTACAATTCAACTTTTGGAAGATCTACTCTTAGGTAATATTGGAGTATCTTTTGAAGTGATCAATTTGATCAGGGTCCCAAACTCTGGAGTTCTTCGTCGATACCCAATTATTTATCAGGATTCAAGATCTTGATCTTGAACTAGAAAGGTAAAAGGAATCAAAACCTAATTACATTGTAGAAGATCACAGAGCCAGTCTTCCTTATTTTGCAAAATTGCTAGCAATACTTTCTTAACATTACCCTTAGTTTTACTCGTTCATTATTAAATTTCTATATACATTTGCATTTTACTTTTAAACATGAGCATTCCTTCTGAGTTGCATTCAATATTTCTCTCCTCTAACGGTCTCGATGATAAGTTTGACGTGGGAAACAATCAACTCCTTTCAACACAACCACTTCGATATTCCCTAGTTTATAGTTTCCATCATGCTCCGAAGTCCAATTTAATTGATAGGTGCAACTTTGGAAACACAACCGACCATCACGACCCTTTGGCTCATCCCTCTTTAATGCCACCCATCTGTAATTCTAGCCTTCGAACTCATGGTCTTTCTTGGAATAGATTAACACACACCACTCCAATAGAGAAAATATGGAACCAAAAAATGGTGGAAAAACAGAGGCAGAAGGACACGAAAACATTCTCTTAAACATTAAGATCATTGCTTCCAGAAGAAAATATCTGGGTATGTTTTTCTGTCTAGGGATTATGTGTTAGAGGCATCTTTCTCTATTCACTTTCTTGATGTACAGGGAAAACATGCAGCATCAAGGTAAATGATTGAAGTTGTTAATTAAGTTTTTTATATACAACAAAAGATCGAAGATCTCTCAACAAAAACAAATAAAATGAAGGCCAAATTTGATAAAAAAGAAAAAGCTTCGTTTGAAGGTGTGCTATTCTCATATAACGAGAAATTTTGCTGTAATGATCCCATGAAAATAAAGTACACCAGTTCAGGTGTAAAAGTTTCCATTAACGCTTTCAAAGAACATATTTTCTACTTTGAATTTCTATTCATCTTGGTCGAATTTGTGAGTGTTGCCACTTCAACCATTAACAAGAGAGTGTTTCATACAATACATAACAATATATTATCCTATCCTAACTAAATGGCAACACTATTATTTTTTGTCTTCTTTAACAAAATGTTTTTCTACATTGCAGGTGTCTAATATTAACAATTTTGGCATCGATGCCCTCTGCTAAAAGTTTTTGGATTGTTGGGTTTGCTAATGGCTAACCACGTTTAAGCCGATCTATGGATCATTGTAGATTAGTGGTTCTTGCAGAAAAAAGTGAACTTTACAAAGTTACATTACCCTATAATGTGGATCTTTATACTCCATATAACATAGTTCTCATAAATGCAGAGACTTAGAAGTCTACTGAATACCATTAATTAATCATGTATGCTGAGCGAGAGTTAGATATTAATGTTTGAATGAAGTGTTATAAGGATGATTTCTTTCATTTCCAATTCAACAAAGGTGGCATCTTATTTATTTATCTATGTTGTCTTCCTTCAAGAAACCATCCTTATTTTTCTAAGGAGCCTGGCGCACATAAACTTTAGTATTTAGGCCCTTTCCTTCAATGAAAGACCGCAATTTTGTACAAACCAATATATTTGAATCTAATGGATAGTTTAGCTATTGTTGATAGGCTTGGATAATCTAAGGAGAAAAACAACTTAAGGGAGCTCCCTTCCATCACAGCGAATAGATTATAATACGGGTCGATGTGACTTCCAAAACCATCTTGAACTCCATTACNTGTCCAAAACCATCTTGAACTCCATTATAGCTAAGTTGACTGCTGTCCTTAATTACAAGAAAATTTTACATGGTTATTTCAATCTTTCTCCATTGAGATAGACATTTCAATGTCAATTTGATGGAAAACAATGAAATTATATTTATCAAAGTTTTTATGTATCAAAGGACCTCATATAATCAAGGTATATTTATTTTTAAATTTGAATATATACACATTTAGAAGGATCAAATGGCTTAAAGAGAAAAATTATGACCTTATAAAATATTTTAAAGGTTTTGTATTCTAGATAGGTTGATTGAGTGGTAATTACAATTAAAATATATGGTGGTTATGCCAAAGGAGGCACTCCATTACCATGCATACCAAAGCAAGCACGCTGTTAAAAAATTCAAAACTGCTAAACTTAGCGAGCACGTTGTTAAAAATTTTAAGGCATTTCATGTTTCAAGTGTGCATGAAGATATTACAATATTATAGATATAAT
>CBVK0103114732.1:0-17515 GCA_900067695.1 Picea abies
CACACATATACATATGTATATGTACACACACACACACACACACACACACATATGTATATGTATGTAGATTTTTCACCAGGTGCATATATATATATTAACCACTCTACCAAGTCGTGGTTTTACTGCTATTACAGTATTCTAAAACAATTTTGATTCATTTTCAACAAAGACCCCTAGTTCGTCTCATAAGTTGGAAAAGATGTCAAGCTTTCTTTCCCATCCCTTCTCGGTTTATTTAGTGCATGATTAACATTCGGTTGATGGAGAAAGTAGTGGCCTTTTAGCCTGATAGACGACGACTGCTAGCTATTGATATTTATTTGAATATTTGTTGCACCTGACTACATAAAGTTATCCCTTCCGGTTTCGGCCTTTAGACTTTGATACTTCACCCTTCACGTGAGCAACTACTTAGTGTGTGGATGGTTCCCCTGTTACATAAAATCTACTCACCAACGAATATGCAAGAGTGACTATTGATTAACCACTCTTCTAAGTCGTGGTTTTACTACTATTATAGTATTCTAAAACAGTTCCGATTCATTTTCAACAAAGACCCTTAGTTCATATCATAAGATGGAAAGAGATGCAAGCTTACTTGATCCCGTTTCTAGTGAAAAGGTGTTTCCTGTAAATAGACAAACGAAGGTGAGAGATCTATGTGCCATTGAATATAATGAGGAATTACAAGACAAACAAAAATTAGAGAATGAACTGCGTTCAAGGGGAAAATATCATGAAGAAAGAAAGAGAAGAGACGTGTCAAATTAGGAGAAGAACTCGACCAAAAATCCTGCTGCAACTGAAAAAGAAATCTTGGATAAATGATGATCAAATATATGAATTCAACAAAGGAAGTAAACTGAGAAAGAGATCATGGATTTAAGTGTTTCCAACAACATTTAAGGATGTTCATGCATTCCAACCAACAAGAGGTTTGTAGCCTCTTGATAAGACTAATCCGTGTGAAAGCTTATACCTGTATCATTTCATTCAGATGGGCTTCAGTGCTAGTGTTGGATGAGAATTACATCTCTCATCATGATTTTCTGAAAACTACCAGCTCATCTTCACAACATTATGCTCCAAGGAATATAGATTTGGTAGAGCTTTCATTAGTTGTCCCCGAGATTACTTTGTTTTACGCACATAGGATCTTCACCCACCTTGTATCACTTCCAACTCTAAAACTTATGCTACAACATGACATGTTCAGTTAACCATAGTCACAATTGTGCATTTTTACCTACATGGAGAAACCGTTCGAGACATGAGATTGATTTCAACTTACAAATTTCAGAAATGACTCAAAACAATCATGTATAGAGGGTTTAAAGGTAGAATCCCAAAAGCAAGTTTGCGAATAAAGTTCCCTAGTGACATGTCTCATGATAGGGTCAAATTATTTGAGGCCATGTATCTTCCTTGAGCCATGTCCTTCTCTTCACATGAGAATAACCTTCCACAGTCGAGTTATACATATAGGCAAAAACCACATATCACCAATTTGAACTTGTGACCAATTATTCAGATTGCTTTATTAGCCAATGTAAAACATGCATGTTTAAATAATTAGAAGATCTAACAAAAGGAGATGTTGAATAAGATAACTCCCTCTCAAAAAAGTATGTTCGTAGAGATCTCACTCGTGACACAGAACTGAAGAATGTATCCAAGCTATCATGGAACACTAAAGCAAAAGATGAATCTTTGAATAAACGAGGAACCTTACCTATTGGGTTGTATGAAATCACAATGTGAGTCTTACCAGTTCATGTTGCCAAGATTCCAGTAGAGAGGCATAGTAGACTTAACTTGAATGTTGGTATATCAAGTGGAATCTCTCTTGTGGGCAACAAACGACTACGGAGGACCAAGGAACATATATCTATCTTGTCACTCGAGATGATTAGGCAAAGTGAACTATCTTAAACTCTAGCGGTGCAATAGACAACATCAAAATGTTTGTGTGTATGTGCATTACAATTGAAAGTCTCAAGCACACCCTTTTGATAGAAAAACAAACACTTCGATTTCCATACTCAACATACACCGATATGAAAGAGTTAAGGTACATAGGTCGTCCCACTCTTGTATAAAATTTTGAATTTCTTTCAAACAACTCAATAATATGCCTTTTGCATTCTTGGAATCAACTCCATCATAAAAGGCTCGAGACTGTAGAAAAGCATACCCGAAGAGAATGCTTGTAACAAAGTTTTAGCTCACTAATCTTTGTTTAGAGAACCAAGTGGACAAACCCAATATACCAACGTATCAATCATTGGTCTATAAGCCTTTGTGAGAAACATAGCAATCAAAAGTTTGGTCAATAGGGCTTGCATAACTGTTGTGAATTATGGACATTAAGGCCATAGACAACTGATATGGTTCCTTCAATTCGGTTTCCATCTTCCCCAAGCTGTAAAGTTTTGTTGAACAAATATTCTTTCAGCAGCTTAGGATAATGAGTTGTCTAGCTGTCAACGTCAGAGTGAATGCCAGTGAAACAAGTGAATCTTCTAGTTGGATTTCTCAGAGAATTATGCACAAGGTTTTCTTATGATAACCAAAGCTAAGCCAGAATTTTAGTCAAACAACAAAAATCAAATGCATCAGATGAAAAGAAGAAACTTTTATAAAAAACCAAGGGAAACTAAACTAATAATAGATTGTGGCTTTTATTGAAGAAACCAAGGCAAGTCCAAATCTATGTTATACAAATGAAAATCACAGCAAGCATTTAAACTATGCAGGAAGAAAGGAAGAAAACTAACTATGCTACTCCTATTCCTACTCTATGCTATACTGGCTGAAAGAAGGCTAAGTGAAAGCATAATGCCAGTGTAGCCAATCAAGTAACTCCAAACCTGCAACCACATGTTTGTCAAAAGTCAATTGCAGAAAATGGAGTCGTGAGGGATCAAAGATAGGAAGAATTGATTAAGGAAAACCTCCACCCAACATGTTAAGTTTGGAAGCATTATGGTTCATGAGAAATGTAGACATGTAGGATTCCTCCAACCAAGACTCAATTCCATCATAAAATTTACAATGATTAGCATAGGGTTGTTGGAAGGAAATTGAAATTGAGTGACATACCTGATGAGACCCATAAATTAAATTTGTGTACCATGTATCTTGTGAGAGAGTCTCGGTGTGAGTTGCATCATTCATTCTAGGGGTTGAAGCAAAACAATGAGAACCTAACATAACCATCAATCGAAACCAAAGTGCCTCATTATCTAGGAAAATCCCCCCCCGATCCACATTTTACATAACCCATATGCTAAGAGGAGAGACGATAGTTGATAGTTTGAGAGAAACATTGAGTGAAAGATGACTCCATGACTTCTCCTATAATATCATTAAAAACATGTGGGGAGTACTGGAGTGATGAGATATAATCCAAGGATGAGTGATGCATCTACCCTTAAGGATTACCATGTCATTTTGGAGCATATTTAGATGACAACATTTATTGGACCAACTCAACGTTTCCTATGCCTTGTGTGGTGATGGGATGTTAGTTTGTCATGATTTCTTCGTGTAGATTGGAAAAATCGTTATGCTTTGCATACCTTTTATTATTTGTTGTTAAGAGTTTTGCATTGAGATCATAAATTTTAGATTGCGCAAAATCAACAAATGATAGGTTAGTACTCACATTCAATTATGGAACATAGAAGTGATCATCGAAAAGAGGGTTATCAAGGTCAGATTGCGATTTAGCGTGTTCCAGAAATTCAAATTGTGAAGGATTGATAACATTATGCATCATGGGTGGATTGTCATTACGAGAGAGTGTTTGCTCGATCAAAGTTGGGCACTCTTCTTGTTTTGGTTTATCATTTAGTGTTTCATCATTGAAAGAGTAATGTAAAGACTTACATTGCATGATAAACAAGTGGATGCTCATGTGGGTGATCATCATAACCTAGATTTGTGTAAAGTGAATGAAGATATTTAGATTCTGAAAATGACACTATTTCTTCGATACAAATTTGTCATAGACCAGAGTATGTTCATGATTTTATGAAGGGGAGAAAATATATGGTTTACACTCTAGGGATAAAGGGTTTAAGATTTCTGATAAGGATTTCCCCATAGCTGTGTCAGAGTGTCGGTTATAGATCGTGTACCCCCTATCCTTTGTGGTTAGATTTGAATCTTATGAATGAGTGTTGATTTGAGTGTCTGGATCGTACCTTTCAGAAGCATAGATGAGAAATTAAAACCAATCAAAGATTTCTTGGTCTGAGTGTTTGTCACTTTTAAGAAATCTGCAATAAATTTGCATGATTCTTTGAAAGAAATCATCCACAAATTAGTTTCCAAGGCTACAAATTTCTGTAAGTTCATCAAAGAGTTCATGATAAACACAATCTTCATGAGAAACGATGAATGTTTCCTTGAATTGTTTCCAAATATGAATCGATTTCACTGGAAATGTCCTAAACAAAGCTTTAATTCACCCTTCGAATGTGAGGACGAACAATCGACATGTTTCATTATCGTGAACAATCTTAAGATTTTGTTTAGTGATGTTAAAATGATTAAGATGCACGAATGCAGAGACATGCCCTTCACCATAGAATTTGGGGTTTGAAAAGAGATTAACTGTCTCGAATGAGATGCCCCTGGTGGGTCTCGAAAGACTCAAAGGGTTATCCCATACATAGGTACAGAGAGGAGCCATGGGTTGGTTAAAGTTAAGTGAAGTGAATCCACACGGGCATGCTTGTCATCCTACCCCCCTCCTAGCGATGATTATGTTGACGTAGGCAAAATCACACTTTGTTAATAGCAGGGGCTACCCCCGATAACAAGTTCAATTAGAACTCTCACCATTTGGAATAGGGAACCCATCCAAATTTTGGCCAGATAGCCATTTCTAGTTTTGGTTTTACTAGTTGTAGCCCAGTTCATCGATGAAGGTTTCCTAAACTAAAGAATGAAATGAATCTAATATAAGATGCATGTGTCCAGACGAAACTAAAGCAACCAGAAAGTAAACATAGAACCAAACATGCTCCTATTGACGACTTGGGAAATAGTTCACACAAAGTAGAGACAACAACATAAATAAATAACTGCAAATACACAATAGTCTAGCATTTGAACAATCATTTATGGTTCTACGCCCATGAATTTAGATAAATACTCTTCGAAGAACATAAATAAGAATGAAACCATCATACATAAGAATAGTCTACAACATGAAGTACATTCTTACACAACTCGAGTGTTGAGAAAAATGCAAAGGAATAGTCCATAATATGTCCAACACGAGAATCAAAGATCTCTAGAAAATAGCTTGGCCAAACCGACTTCTCCTCATTAAACATTTCCATAATAGTACTTGAAAGCTCCAAGGAAGGCTTCTCAATTTTATTTAACATTGTATTCCCAAAATAGTTCAGAAAGTGTACAATGCTTGAAGAGCCAAAAATACCATTTCTCGGATACAATCCCCATATTTATTAGAGTTTAACGTGAATCTTGGCCTTCCACCTTTCCCCATGACCATTCATTTACAAAATTTTGTCCTTATCCCCTTCGTAATGATAAGAGGACAAAGATAGCAGTTACATTTCATATTTTTCTTTTAGCGTTGGAAGGTCACCATAGATTTCGGCTATAGTGCACCTCTCCCACCGTAATGATTGGCTTGGGCATTGGGAGATTATATAGGGTTTAGAATCCTTCTTCAGTAATTTAGGTTTGATTCCCTTCGTTGCTCCCTGCTACTATGAAAATTGTTGTTGTTGTTGCTACTCTATTGTTCTTTGCTATAGATCGCATTGCGAGGATGCTGAGTATGACCTCCCCTTGGAATTGGTACTTGACACCATTCAACATGCAACAGATGAATGACCTTAGAGTGATCTCAAAATAAAATATTAAATCCAAGCATATGAACCCATATAATTGAAATATTAATTAATCAAAATTTGTATAAGCTTCCTTGAAATCTATCCCTAGTTACTCTGTTCACGGTTGAGGTGTTGTGTTCTCCAGGGCTGTTGACAAAGTGACAAATATTAATCTGAAAAATTCAAACAATTCATGAAGAATTTCTCAAATCATATAACTGGGAATTCATAGATCCCAGAAATACCTTTCCAATGGTATAAGGAACACATTAAACAAAGATTCAAGTCAAAAGTTATGGCCAAAATAAGAACGATAGTTTGGTAGGGTCTTGTCCCTGTTTCAGAGCACTTCGAATGAATTCCTCTAGTGTAAAATCAAGCAATTTGAACAAACTCCTCCTTTGTAAACCAAAGAATTTTGAATGAACTCCTCCTTTTATTTTAGATCATTTTGAATGAACTCCTCCTTTGTAAACATGAGCACTTTGAACGAACTCCTCCTTTGTAAACTAGGGCACTTTGAATGAACTCCTCCTTTGCTTTCATAGCACTTTGAACGAACTCCTCCTTTGTAAACCATAGCACTTTGAATGAACTCGAAGCAATTTGAAGGAAATTTTGGAAGATTTTGTGGGAACTCCTCCTTGGATTTCGAAGGAGTTTGAAGGAACTCAAAGAACTTTGAAGGAACCCAGAGCACTTTGAAGGAAATTTCAAAGGAGTTTGTGGGAACTCCTCCTTGGCTTTCAGAGGAGTTTGAAGGAATCCAGTGCAATTTGAAGGAACCTGAAGCACTTTGAAGGAAATTTCATAGGAGTTTGTGGGAACTGCTCCTTGGATTTCAGAGGAGTTTGAAGGAACCTAAAGCACATTGAAGGAACTTTTGGAGGAGCTTGTGGGAACTCCTCCTTGGCTTTCAGAGAACTTTCCAACAAATTCTGGAGGAGTTCATGGAAACTCTTCTAGTATGAACTAGATCTCATCAAAGGAACTCATGCGATGTTTTACAAATAAGTTTCCAACAACTACTCCTTCACGGGAAGTTAAAATCGAAAAAATTCTAAGTGTCCTTTTACTGACATGAAACAACAAGAGCTTGAGTTCGAAAGTCCATAACTTTCTCATACGATGTCCGATTGAGGTGCCATTTTTTGCAATACAGAGAGTACATAGAGACACTTCTAGCGAGATAAATGAACATGTTATTCAAGCATTCTATTATTGTAATAAATGATAAGGCTAGTTTGGGCGAGAACTCTCTGACAATCGTTTTGGCACTTCCGGGTCTCAGATTTTGATTACACCAGTTGCGTTGGAATCATAATCCTGTATTTCATATAGTTGACCTATTCCGGAGATGAAAAGTACACTTTGAAGAATGCCATAAATTATGCCCAAAGACGTTTTTAATGAAAGTTTGGGTTCCGTTCTTGCTGCTATTTTTCCCAAATTCAGTTCTATGAGTTCCTATGTCATCTGTCCTGTATAGGATTTTAGTTCATCCATGAATGATGAGGTAATATGTCAGTAGCACATAAGTATAAATATTTAAAAACAATCAATTGATGTTTGGGGCACTTAACACGGTTTTAGAGCCTAGAGGACCAATTTTCTTCTAATATGCATTTCAAAGCCAACGTAAGACCTACAAATGCCGTGGTTAACCCATCTACTATTAGACAACACTTTCACGATAAAGATTTAGTCATAAAATAAAGAAGTGCAAGGTACACAAGCTGGTATGGTACGCGGGATGAAAGATGTGGGTAACACAAACAAACTTGATTACAACTGCGACATGAAGTATACCAGGAGAGATAGACGATCGGTTATTAGTTTTCCAACTAGGTGTAGAAAGATTAATCATTAGAAACTATAGGATCTTCACTGATAGAGGTAGTGAGACCCATCTGAGTTGGAGGAGAATAAGAGAGGTTTTAGGATGAAGGAGAATCTCACTAAAAGGGTCAATGCTGGTGAAATAAAGAATATCTCGTCAATGCACTTAATGTTGATGAAGGATCAACTATTTGTTGCTAGAATATCAACAACAAAACAGGGAAACTTGTTGACAAGAAATGCATTGATGAGGGAGAGGCAAATCTCACTGATACACAATATATCAGGGAGAAAGAAAGGCTGTCGATATGCTATGTATCAATAAAGATGAAAGTGAACTTGCTGATAGTGTGTATCAGCGGGTTAGAATGATTTGAAAAGACTTGGAAAATGGAAACGTATGGAGAGAGGAAAGAAGGACTTTAGCTTTTCCATTTGCAAGAGAGAGGGTGCAAGGCTTCTAGTAGAAAAAATTGAAGGGGGGCCCAATTTCTTCTCTTAGGGAAAATATAAGAGAAGAAAATAGGAAGGTTGTTGTGCATGCACAACACATCACCATGCATTACTTTTCTGTAATCACTAAGTTTGAAACAAAATCTCTCATTCATACTATTTCTATAGTTTGTGAATAAGACAAACCAAGACAATGTGAAAGAAAATGAAATAAGGAAACTAAATCATAAAATAATTATATTCTAATTGCAAAGCAAAATGAAACTTCAAAGAAAATAATCATAAACCTATCATAGGAGATCTCCAATCTAGTCTCTAATGAAAAATGAATTACGTTGTCTGTAGTTAACATGCACACATGAATTGCATTTCTCACTTCTCTGTGGCCAAATCATGTGTTACAAGTGAAATAGACATCGCTATGATAGACTAGTTATTGATTTCAACTTTACATATGTATGCTAACTACACATTTCAACTACAAGACAAAAACAAAGTAAACAAAAATAATGAAACTAATAAGTGTAGGAAGACAAGCTAATTTACAAAATAAAAATGATTACAACAATAATGACCATACCAAGGAGTGGACCCTTACTCAATGGTATTGGTTTTTTTTGTGGGTTATAGAATCACAACATTACCTCAATGCATAAGCTGTAACTTAAACTTTGATTTCATTTATAAATTGTAAATACATTGATCACTAATACATGCATCGAGTTCCTAATATAAGTGTTGGCCCTTCTTTTATATAGAGAGATTAGGTCATCTTCCATGTTAATGCAATGTAACATAATGGAAACTAAAACTATAATAGAAACCCTAGATCCAAGGAACGATACCCTGTATCGATCATACAATTGGATGAAACTAGTCAGAGAGGTTGTGTTCCTGATGGGGATTGCAACCTCCTTATTAATTGAGGATTGGATGCCATGAACGAACAATCAAGTGACTTTAAACTTATTCCTCGAATCTACAAAGTCCTATTTAAATTACATCAATGGATTACTATTTTATGACGTCTGCATATGAGAAATAAAAGAGATGGTTATTGATGATGCATTTTGGTTCAAATCTCTTCATCTTCATTAACCACTATAACCAATTGCCTTAATTGTCTTCTAACTGTTTTGAAGATCAACCTGCAATATTCAATGAAAATGGGTTATCTTCAAAATGACCTACCGTTGGATAGAATTTTTAGTTATGAATATGGAATGGTATCTTTAGTTATGAATATGGAATGGCATCTTTGAATTGTTGAAGTGGAGGCCACACGACAACTCTGCTAGTTGTTAGAAAAACATGATCGCGGGGAAATACAATAAAACAAATGCTGAAATAAAACACATAAGATACAAAATTAAATAGAGACACATATATACATGGTTCACCCAGTGTGGGTTATGCCCACCAAAGAAATTTCCAGGTCCTTCCTTTATTATTATCCAACAAATGAAGGGATACAACCGACAAGACACCCGATGTAAATTCCTTTTCTTTCTCTCACAATCTCCTCTCTCAGAATATAATATTCACTCTCCTCCCCAACCACAATATAATTCCCTCATACAAAAAGAGGGTTTCGTTCTAGGGCTAAAATCCCTAACATAACTTCTACCATCAGATTTGCGACCTTATAATGAACAATCCAGATTGACTATGAAATTACAATATTTTACAAGGTAAGTTTTCCCAAAAATTATCTTTGGGGTTGTTGCCCCCGAATCCCCTACCATGGAGGGATCCATTAATTGTCTGTCCCCCCAGGACCCCCATGACGACAATAGTGGGGGGGCAAGCTCTCCCACACCCCCTCGTCAAGAAATGGGATCCAAACACGGTTGAAACAAACCTCTGAATTAGGAAGATAATCAGGCTCCACAACCAACACTAGTTGTTGGATGTGGACAAAGTATCTTCAACTACTTGGGAACATCCACCGTATATGACATGGCAAAGTTGTTGATGAGAATGGTTGTAGATGATGTAATCTTTATGGGGATCACAACATCCACGTTAATGTAAGATCGATTTCATTTGTATATGTTGATTCTTGAACGTCATCCACACTAGCATCCACGATTAAGAGCTTTGAATGTTTTGTTGATGTGGACATGTTAACATGTAGTTGAGACTTTGTAACCAAATCCTGATGTGGAACTTATAACTTGCCTTTATATGCATCCATCATAGCATCCTATTTGTTCAATGACACCTTGTCACTAGAATCTAGAAGTCTTGGTATGCTTGTCATTAAGCTATTGAAAAATGGAGATGACAATGGTGTATTGGTCGAGACAAAATGGACATAGGAAGGAAAAAGGACATAAAAGATAGGCATATGTATGGTAAAAAGGATGACATTTTATGAGCTCATCAAATTATCTTTTTGTTTTGCAACTTTTGTAGATCAAACATTCATAACATTGAGAATTATCAAAAATTCCAAGCTCTTGCAAAAGTATTTGAAAGACCCTCTTTCAAAGTAGTGGAGAGGAGAAATGCTCTATTTGGAGGAGGACATCATGGTGGACAAGGTGGAAATCATAATGGTCTTGTTGTCATGGAAAATTTTCCTTTGCGGACATGTGAAACCCCCCTTGGATCAAGACTCCTTTGATCTAAGATAGAAGGTAACAAATGGTTTACCACTTCCCCCCTGAACCTATTCTACATGACAACAATCAGAATGAGAAGAGAAGGATATATGACTTACATCTTTTTCATCAGTTTTCCTCACTACTCTAGCCCTTGATCTTGTTGTCCAAGCTCTTGGTGCAAGAGAAGTCCTGGAAGGAACAAATAAATACCTCCCACTTCCACAATATGTTGTTAAGCAGAATAAACCTATCCACATCGAAGTAGACAAAAATAGACATGCATATAGTGAACAATACAAGCAAGAGGGGAATAGGCCAAGTTATATATTATATGGAAAACAATAAATAGTGAAGCATTTACAACCTTAATGTTGATGTTGCAACAACTCCCCCAAGCTCTCCTTTCTAACCCTTTGAAAGTCACAAAGTCATATGTATGGTGCTCTAAGTTCTCGTCCCCTTTCACTCAAGAATGGCCTCCATTATATAGGAATTTAGGCATACCAACCATAGGATAATTTTGAGCATATGATGTGATCAAGCAAGGATTTGACTGAACAAACAAGATTGAACTTTCCTTGAATAGAGAGTAGCTCAAACTAATCCTTTAACCAACTGAAATCTCCTGAAAACAACCTATCAAAATAAGGCATAATGGTTGCAATTACTTCATCGCCCCCCCCAGAATTGAGCGGGGAGCGATCCTACTGCTCCCATACAACCAAGCAAGGAGAAATGAAGAGGGTTCATCCCATTTTTTATATGGTCAGGGGGGAGATGAAGCTTAAAAAGGGACAAAAACTCAAGGTAAAAGACAATATTTCGACCTCCAAATGATATGTTTCTTCTTCAACATGTCTAGGTATATGACACACACTTTCTCATGGTGAAAAAATTGTGACACTTAGGTGTGTAACATATGCCCCCCTAAAGTGTGAAGTCAGAAGAAAAGTTGAAGACTGAGACACTTTACAAAAATATGTATGTAAGGGTGCTGGAATAGGAGAGTTGGGAAAAAACTGCAAAGAAACATCAAACAATATATACGTATTGTCCCCAAGGTAGGAATACCCATGCTCAAAATAAACTGACTCAAAGCATGGCCGCCGACCAATACATTACGAATCCATGAAAGCATTGACTAAGGATATGGCCATTAAAGATACAATGTGGATCCATACCTCCATGATGTGATTAGGTCGTAGCCATGAAAGAATATACAATGGAGCTACGATATGAAAAAAACATAGCTACAGACCAATACAAAGTGGATATGTGTGACATCATATATTTCAGTGAGATCGCCAACATTATGGCCATATTGGAATCTTCTAAGTACTTCAAATAAGCTCCATTGTAACCTAGGTGAGGCATGCAATAGAGCTAGGTTCCTAAGGGGTTCCTAGGGTTTTCGTCTCGATCCTGAAATGGTACGATTCTGTCCATGTGAATAAATGTGCCTATGTCAAACATGATTGAAACCACTTGATTATTGGTCATTGATGTATACCGTTAACAAGTGCCAGGGAAATCACCAATGATAAAAAGGACCTCGAAGGTACTTTAGTACATTCCAGCGAATGTGAATAAATGAGTTGAAGTCAAACATTCATGGTATCATTTGATCAGAGGCCAATGATGTAAACCTACTATCGAAAGCAAGGAGACCTTCCATTGAGGCATGCATGTTCCAAGGTACTAATTGGTTTCTAAGTCTAATTCTCAGATAATGTGTTGAATTCAACAGGAACAAACTTGTTGAAGGAGGGCCATGATGTGTCCCACATCATCGACATGAAACTGACACAGAAAAATGATGTAAGGTAATATATCGAATGAACATAAACTAGCACGAGGATGAAGGTTGGTAATATTGCAGAGTGGTTGATTTGGGATGAAACTTCCCTTGAACATTGTGAGGCACAAAAAATGACTTGGCCTAAAAATAGTAAATTGCCAAAATGGCCAGAAAACTGTATTGAGCCATTTGGAAAAGATGGGTGGCCCCCGATATCCACCTGGATCACTAGAGAAGATAAACTCAATGCTTTTTTCATGTTTAGAGAGTCTAAAAAGAACTTAAAGAAGACTCTAGGGTTGTTCTTTTTTGTAAATTTAGTCCCCAAAGCTCAAAAAAGTATAAAACATTTCAAGGGAGAACTCTTCTAGCCAAGGTTGACTAGATTATTCATTTTTCATAATTAGTCCATCTGGTCCAAAAAAGGGTTAAAATTACACCAAATAGATGCCTTTCAAGTCCTTTTAACGGGTGTAAAAGGAAACAAGGTTGGTCGACAATCTTTTCATGTTTAGAGAGTTAGGAAAGATCTTAAAGGAGACTCCAAGGAGTTCCCTTTTCGTATAGTTTTTACGAGCCAAAAAAAGTGATAAAAGTATACTCAGTAACTTATTCTCATGTATTTATGAGCATGAGAAAGAACAAAGACTAAGCTTGTATAGAGAGAATGAGTGTCATGCAAATAAGTTTCAATGCGTAGAATGACTCATAAGCAATGACTGCGATAGGGTGTAGCAAGTAGGCATGGCAAGTGAGGACTACTCACAACATGTCTCTCTAAAGGATAACTACAAAATGGGAGCAACATGATGTGAATGACTAGCATCAAGCATAATTGCAATGCCCATAAGCAAGAAAGACAACAAATAGCAGTGAAACAGTAGAAAGCGCAACCATTAAGCAGACAATAAGATGTCTGCTTCATTTTTTAACGAGCTTGAAACAAAGAATGAACTATGCTCAGAGTGTCTGCTTCATTTTTTAATGAGCTTAAAACAGATAATGAAACTATGCTCGGGGCTGTTTTCATTTTTTAACGAGCTTGAAACTGAAAATAAACTATGCTCAGAATGATACCCATTGACAATTTTCTTCCCAACTAGATGTCCAGAGGTTGGTACTTTGAGTGATACCCATTGGCAAGTTTTTTCCCAACATGATGTCTTGGTACTTTGAGTGATACCCATTGGCAAGTTTTTTCCCAACATGATGTCCAGAGGTTGGTACTTCCCCTCCAGTATAATTGGCATAAGCTAGCAACTTAACTCCAACATGATGTATAGGGGCTGGAGACATGCCCCCTAAGCTTCATTCCATCTGCCAACTCTTCATATGCACCCGAGGAAGAAAGAGGATCAACTGACACATGCAGAGGAAATGAAGGTCCAATTACTAGATCTAGTGGAAGATTCGACTTGATTGGAGGGGGGTCTGTTTAATTTTTTAACGAGCTTGAAATGAACAATGAACTATACTCATGGTTATCTGTTTCATTTTTTAACTATCTTGACATAGAAAGTGAATTATGCTCATGGTTATCTGTTTCATTTTTTAACGAGCTTGACACATAAAGCGAACTATGCTCATGGTTGTCTGTTTCATTTTTTAACGAGCTTGAAATAGAAAGCAAACTATGCTCATCGTTATGTGTTTCATTTTTTAACGAGCTTGACATAGAAACAAAACTATGCCCATGAACCTTGACCATGGATTCCAAGAGGTTTTCATCGGACATAAGAACAATGCTCTGAAAATAATGTATGTCAAGAGACTCAATAGGGGTAACGGGGGAAATATTAGGCTCCAAATCCCCCATTGAAGAGTTCACCATGTCAACTACTAGATCTGAGTCTAAAGAAGCCAAGCATACAATGAGATGCTCCTTCTCATTGGCAGTTGAGGGCATGGGACATGATACCACATAATTAACTTGTGGCAGGAGGGGTATCACTTTCATATAAGGAACATTCAGGGAAGTCATATGGTAGGCAGTTAGATTAGGACTAATGAATGAAAGTTGGTCAATGGTCACAATGTTTCCATTATTAGGGAAATGCATCACTCGAAAGAGTGTGGACACGAAAACTTCCATAGCATAAACATAGTCTCACCCAAGGAGTAAATTAAAGTCCACGGGGCCTTGGAATACCATAACATCAAGACAAATATTTTTCCCTCCTAAGGTGATGGGCAACTGAGGAAGGATCCCTAAAGGTTCACTGGATCTTTTATTAAAATCCAATAGATGATGGGTAACTGACACAAGTTGAGGCGAAACCATATCTTTCCAAGCGGTTGAGGATAGAATTCTAACAAAAGCGCCTTTGTATACAATAATGTGATGTATGATCATATCACAAACCTGCACAGTGATTTGGAAAGGCATGCAGGAAGCAAGGCGAGGCTCTGCCAACCTATTCCAATCAAAGGAAATGACATTGGTACTTGGAGGGGGTTCTGTTGAAATGGGTAAAATTCCCCCTTGTCCAGAGAAATATGAAGTGACAAGAAAAACCTAAGTGGTATCTACTTCACTCTCCAAGGGAAGAGTGGGGTTGGTTGACGATTGAATTATACTTACCACTTTGTCAACCAACGGTTGGTTGGGAGGGGACCCATGGGAAGAAATTAGAGGTTGTTGTTGGGAAACAAAAATGTCTTCCAACAATTTTGAAGCTTCATCCATGCGAGAGAAAAGGTAAGTGAGGTGAATTTATCTGCATAACCAACAAGGAATCTTGGCTTTACCCTTTTTTCCTCCAACCTTATGATCACTAGTTGATGGGTTGTCATCAACATGACTTGTAGCGGCTCGTGACACAGGTTGTTGAGAACCCATGGACCACACTTCTAAGACCTTGGGAATACCAGGGAAATGGTTAAGAAGGTGTTCACCCTTACAAATCCTATAAGGGAACTTGGGCTTGTAAACTTTGTTGGTAGGATTTTCAACATTATCAATACTCATGACAGTGGCTGGTTGATTGCCCCCTTGCTTATTTTTCTTCTTCTTGTTCTTCCTTTTCTTCTTCTTCTCCCCCTTGCTTATTTTTCTTCTTCTTGTTCTTCCTTTTCTTCTTCTTCTTAGCCTCTTGGTTGCTAGCATCAAGGCTTTCACGAGGCGAGGAAGAAGAAAGGGAAGAAGATGCTACTTGTGAATAAAGAAAAGGGTCAATAGGAGGTTGATGTTCTTGAGTTAGAGAGCTTTCTTTTGCAACATGATGGGCATTTTGGACCACAAGAGTGGAAAACAACTATATTACTAACCCCATAGTGAAATCGGGAAGAGTCAATGTAGCAATGTAGGGAGGATCAACGCTTCCAAAACAAGGAAAAGGATAAGGTTCCCAATGAAAAGGGGTACCTTGGTTGGTAACCTTAGGAACTATTTCCATGGATGCGGATTCAACCTAGGGTATGCTAAATGTCAAAGAGAACACACTACCAAAGTCCCTACAAGACAAGATCAAGAAAACAACTCCATTATGATAGAGAGAAATAAAGTAAAGATCTTCCATAGATGGGAGATGAGGCCATCAACGAAGAAATGAGCAACAATTATGATAACCTTCATGAAACAATCCCCCAAGGTGCAAGTAAGATCTCGCAGGAAAATACCTTCCCAGATCGCTGAAGCAAAGATTGGACGTCTGTCTCAGGTGCCGCAAGGAACCTTCCTTGTAGAAGGAATCACCCTTGCATTCACCTGTGTGGAATCCTAGGAGAGGTTACCATGTTTACCAATTCACAATGAATGACCCGGGGAGGGGGGGTTTACAGTTGACAATCAAGACAAGCAAATGGGTGTGGAATGCCAAACACAAATCCGTGACCCAAAAACTAAGAAGAAGTGGTGTCACCTCGAGGACTTGCGACTCTTCAAAGATCCAAACTTGCAATAGTCCCATTAGGTGAACGAAAGAGGAGAAATCTCAACCAATCGCTTTGCACCTCCTGTTTGACTCCTATGTGAGAGGATATTTCCTGACTAATGTTAATTTATACTACTGGATTTTACACTCTCTAGTATTCTATAGTCTCATCACTATGGCCTTGAAGAGTTAAATCTCCACCCTACTATCAAAGCCCTAAAATTCTTGACTTGTTGGTTTGCTATCAAAGAAAAATAAGTCTAATTGATTTTAGATTATGTGCCTCATTCCTTTTAATGGTTGTTTGTTACTCAATAGGGTAAGAGAAAGTGGACTAGATAGTGTTACGACTCAACTCTAAGCTTGCACAAAAATGAAATGCAAATATTTCGTTTTCAATGAATGCTAGCTATGGTAAAGAGGAGATTCTTTTGCTTTTCTAGATGCATATGCCCAATGTAATTTAATTCTCTCTAAAGTGCGAGCTTGAACATGCCCCTCTATAATGCAATATTTTATTTGTTTTTTTTTCAAATGCAATGAAATAACTTCAAATGCAACTCCTTTTTTCTTCCTCACTTTGAAACAAAATGAAATAATTCAATGATGATGCAAAGGATCACGAAGCAAAAAGACGCAAACAAAACATGTGCTCAAAAAGATGAGAAGAACTCAAAGAATTCAAATGCAAGAACGCCTCCAACACACATTCAAACAAGAACCCAAAGAATTCAAATGCAAGAACGCCTCCAACACACATTCAAACAAGAACCTAAACATGTAAAGTAAATGAAAACCATTTTTTGAAACCTCAAAATTCAAGTAGCAAAGATCAAGGATCAATGCAAAGTTGCAGCAAGGCCAAAGAATTCAGGAGTACACTCAAGGGATCAAATGTTTTCCCAAGAGGATACGAGCAAGAAACTAAAAAACAAGGCTTAATGCAACATGTGAAATCCCAAAATCAATGAAAAGGACTCCAAAAGCAAACAAGTAAAATACCTATAAGGCCTTGGAATCAAGGGGACAAAAAATTGAATGCCTACAGTTGATAAGGATCAAAGTACT
>CBVK0103114736.1:0-16695 GCA_900067695.1 Picea abies
TTGCAGCAAAATACTTGCAATACCAACGAATTTTTAGAAAGCTAAATCCACGGTAAAATAGTCCATGCATCCCACCATCATTTGATAACCCCATTAGAACATAGCCTCGAAGTCACAATAGCTATCTGTAATTTTAGCCTCGATGTCACAATGTGACGAACATAGCTTCATCGTCACAACATGACGAACATAGCCTCATCATCGCAATGTGAAAAACATTTCATGTCGTCGCAATGTAATGCAAATATCATGATTTCACAATCTGATGCAAATATCTTATCTTTGCAATGTGAGGACCATAGCTTTATCTTGGCTATGTGACGAACATAGTCTTGTCTTCACATTGTGATGAACATGGCCTCCTCGTTACATTGTGACTCAAATATGATCTCATCACAATGTGACGAAAATATCATGTCATCGCAATATGATACAAATATCGTGTCGTAGACATATGTCATAGACATATTTTATAAAAAAAAATTATTACATTACATTAATAATGTGTAAACTAAATAATACATTAATAAAAAATTATACTTTAATTTTCAATAAGTTATTAATGTATCAAATAAATAATAAGTTATAGGTTACATTAGACATTAATGTATAAAAAAGAATTATTACATTATATTATTAATGTGTCAACTAAATAATACATTATATTATATATTAATAAAAAATTATACTTTAATTTATAATAAGTTATGAGTGTATCAAATAAATAATAAGTTATATGTTACATTAGAGATTAATGTATAAAAATTAATTATTACACTAAATAATACATTATATTATACACCAATAAAAATTTATACTTTAATTTATAAGAAGTTATTAATGTATCAAATAAATAATAAGTTATATGTTGTATTAGACATTAATATATACAAATTAATTATTACACTAAATAATACATTATATTATACATTAATAAAAATTTATACTTTAATTTATAATAAGTTATTAATGTATCAAATATATAATAAATTATAAGTTATATTAGAAATTAATGATAAAAAATTAATTATTATATTACATTATTAATATGTAAACTAAATAATACATTATATTATACATTATTAAAAATTTATACTTTAATTTATAATAAGGTATTTATGTATCAAAAAAATAATAAGCTATATGTTAGATTAAACATTAATCTATAAAAATTAATTATTACACTAAATAATATATTATATTATACATTATTAAATGTTTATACTTTAATTTATAATAAGTTATTAATGTATCAAATAAATAATAAATTATATGTTACATTAGACATTAACATATAAAAATTAATTATTACATTAAATAATACATTATATTATATATTAATAAATATTTATACTTTAATTTATAAGTTATATTTAATTTATACACGATTATATTAATGGGTTAATACTTTATTATTTATTTTTTTGTCTTACATTCAAATCAATAAATAAGATTTAATGTTGATAACTTTCTCACATTTCTAAATGCATAGACTACCCTATTTACTTTTTTACATTTATTTTTTAAAATTAAAAAATTACTAGACTAAGTTATCAATTACCACCAAACATAATTTAGCAAATCAAAAAAAATTACTTCAATTTTAACATTTACATATTCATTATTAATTTTTTACTAATATTAGTATGAAAAATGAAATGTAAAAGGAACACAACCTTTTCTCATTTACCTTTTAATTTGAATATAAGTGTGGGCGGATGTTTATGGAAGTATAAAGCTTTCAGATGGTAATGAAGAATGCTACAGGTGCTAATGGAGAACAGACGGTGGTAATGGAGAATGCAACAAGTGGTAATAGAGAAACAAGTGGTAATAGAGAATGCACGGAGTTCTCATTGTCATTTATTTTTTAATTTTTAACAAATTTGTAATGTAAATATTTTACTTACTTTTTAATTACATAAGTCGTATACCTATTGATAATGGGCAGATTTAATAGAGGTTTAGTGCTTAATAAGTTTACTATGGACAGGATTAAATATGGATGGAATATTCTTAGTAGTCACACAAAATAAATGGGATTTCAATCATTAACTTCCTAGCTATTATAAAGACAACCGTTTATGTGTTTACTTTTTTACATAGCTAACTGATTGCCACCTAAGTGATTAACAAAAATTAAAATATTAACAACAGATAAATGAAGCTCAACCGTTTATTTGTTAATCAATAATAAAATTTAATATATTCTTTTAAGGATTCTTTTCATCTTATCAACCTTTTTGCCTTGATCAGTCACAATTATGTGGTTGTACTAATTTTAATAAAATTGTAATGTAAATCTTTAACGTGGTAATGAAGAATAAGAAATGTGCTTGATAATGGAGAATGCTAGGGGTTGTAATGCAGAATCCAAGGCGTCCACAAATTCGTAATGTAAATATTTCGCGTGGTAATGGAGAATGTGAATCGTGCTTGGTAATTGAGAATGCGAGGCGTTGTAATGCAGAATGCAAGAGAATGCGAATCGTGCTTGGTAATCGAGAATGCAAGGCATTGTAATGCAGAATGCAAGGCGTCCAACCATGCCATTTTATTGCGATCGTACATTCCAAGGCAAACTGGTTCTGAGAAACAATAAGACTTTTTCGATAAATTCATTGATTGATATTTTGTCTGTATTATTTCCATTATATTGGTATTTATAAATTGTTTTCATGCACTCAGTTCAAATGGCTAATCATCTTCTGATAAGGGAAATGCAATCAATACGTTTTCAATGGAGAAACCATGGTATGCTATAGTTTATGGAGGAGACGCAGCAAATGTCTCTGCAGTTTTTACTTCGGAACAATCCAAGTATCCATGATTGATTATGATACGAGTTTTCTTTATCAACCATGCCATTTATAGCTGACATGAGACTTTATATGTAAAAATTTAACTCAGAGATATTGTTAGGAAAATTCATTAGATCGCAATAAAGGGAGGTGGAGATTGAAGCTTCCTGGCTGGAGGAAAGGCGGTCATCCGGGTATTCAACACTCCTTGTGATGCCTCGTATTCTTCCAGCATTCCTTCAGTCTGGATACAGATACAGAGAAATCAAGCAGATGAACTCATAGCCTACATGGATTCCACCAGGTAAAAGATGATAGTCCTTTCCTTGTTTATATCTCGAGGGGATTGCGGGAGAAGCAGATTTGAACGGGTAATTAATAATCGGCGAGAACACAGCCTTAGTATATAGATTTATGATGATTTATGGAAGTAAATTCATTTTTGTTACATCTAAATTTTTAATTTAATTAATTAACATTGATACATACACATGTATTGCAGTCATATGCAGAAGGTTAGGTTTTTTTTACTGTGTAATTTGAATAATTTGTTTTAGGCTGGATCATTAAAGTAATAATTGCGATGGACTTATTCACACATTTAGGTCCAGTTGTTACTATAATAAAAAGTTATACCCATCACGAATTGCCTGCACCTGTAGCTGCTTCATTCTCCTCACGAGGACTCAGTCCAATCACTGAAAGTTTTCTCGAGGTAAGCTTTGATAGTTACTGTAAAAGTCCAGAAATGCTTATGCTGATTAGGATTTGTAGGAGTTTAACCAAATTATTTATGTATGCTGGGGTTAGTGTTAGGATTAGAGTTTATAGAAATTTAACCAAATTAAATTAAATAATAGGATTTGTATGACTATAACCAAATTAAATAAAATAATATTAAAGTTAGTATTACGATCAAATTAAATAAGATATAGATAGCTTCTGGACTCCCTATCTAATGCAAAATGCACTGTCCGATTCTTGAAGCCCTCTCTAATGTAAAACTTACAACAAATACTATCAACTTAAAAAATTATTTTTCTACATAAATATATAAAAACAATTAAATTGATATAAAACATAAATTAATCTTTCCTTAAAACTTTTTTGAATTGAAAAACCACAACAATCTTAACTTTTTTTCATTTATGAAGTTCATGCATATCATTTGTTTGTAAGCTATAAAATGTTTAACCTTGAGAATGGAGATTCCGTTGAGAGATTAGCGTTAAGGTTGGGAGACTAGACTCCACATCAAAATTACCTTGTAACCATAGAATAGATATAAATAAACTCTAACTGTATAGCTACCAAATATTTATAGCTAATTCGAGAGGAAAGAAAAGATCAAATGGTAAGCCCACTTGATGCAAAATACGAAATGTTGACGCGGCATATGGGCAGAACTTTAAACCACCTGTCAACCAAACATCAGAACAATTTGGTGTTGTAATTGACGACGCCAAGTTACGAGTTTAGCAGATTTGGGAGGAACAAGTACACTAGGTCATTGGACAATAGGCTTAGCTAGATCTAGCGGAATGGGTTCAGCTACAGTATCTACCGCTCAGACTGTTTTGCAGTCTGGAAAGTCGGGATTGACATCTGCGGCTACCTCTGTTGGATTGGTGGAAATTGGGAAGATAGCTCAAAATGTTGCACAACAAAAAAGATTTGAATCTGGGTTGTTAGGATCATCTTCCAACACAGGTTTTATGGGTGGACATTTAGTTTTCTGGATTGGGACAATCAATTACTCTGATGGTCCATGAAGGATAACAAAGAGGGCAATGTGAAACTGGAAGGAAACAAAATGCACTAACTGGCATAGGACGAGTTGGAGACAACTCTTTTGGTTGGTGCAGGTAAGAGTGCCGCAGGTAATCTTCAGTTGCCATCAACTGCCACTAGTGGAAATGTAGTTGTTGGCTTGGGACAATCAGTTCCTGGGATGGGCTGTGAATGATCACAAAGAGGGCAATGTAGCTGCTTTAATTCCCCTTTTATAGCTACATTTCATTGTATCTATAAAAGGGGTCTTAAAGCAACTACATTTCCCTCTTTGTGATCCTTCACATTGCAATGTAGCTATAAAAGGGGACTTAAAGCAGCTACAACGCCCTCTTTGTGATCCTTCACGGCGCATCCCAGAAACTGATTGTTCCAAGACAATAACTACATATCCACTAGTGGCATTTGATGGAAACTGAATATTAACTGTGGCACTGTTACCTGCACCAAGTCATGGTGAACCAAATAAGCTTGCTCCAACTAGTCCCATGCTAGTGAGTGTATTTTGCTTGATTCCAGTTTCACCTTGCCCTCTTTGTGATCCTTCATGGCCCATCGCAGGAATTGATTGTTCCAAGCCATCAACTACATGTCCAACCATAAAACCTATGTTGGCAGAAGATCCTAATAGACGAGATCCAAATGTATTTTGTTGTGAAAAATTTTGAGCTATTTGCCCAACTTCCAGCGATCTAACGGAGGTTGCAGCAGATATCAATCCTGACTGTCCAGACCCCAAAACAGTCTGAATGGTAGATACTGCAACTGAACCCATTTTGCTAGATCTAGCTAAGCCTGTTGTCCAATGCCCTAGTGTACTTGTTCCTCCCAAATCTGCTAAACTCGTAACTTGGCGTCATTGTGGAACATTGGCCAACAAGCTTACATCTACAACAAGAGAAGTTACAAAACCAATTTTTTCTGATGTTTGGTTGATAGGTGGTTTAAAGTTCTTCCCATCTTCTGCGTCAACATTTCGTATTTTGCATCAAGTGGGCTTACCAAAAGACGAAGAAACATTTGATCTTTTCTTTCCTCTGGAACTAGCTATAAAGATTTGATAGCTATAGAGTTAGAGTTTATTTATATCTATTCTATGGTTACAAGGTAATTTTGATGTGGAGTCTAGTCTCCCACCCTTAACTCTAATCTCTCAACGGAATCTCCATTCTCAAGGTTAAACATTTTATAGCTTACCAACAAATGATATGCATGAACTTCAGAAATGAAAAAAAGTTAAGATTGTTGTGGTTTTCCAATTCAAAAGGGTTTTAAGGAAAGATTAATTTATGTTTTATATAAATTTAACTGTTTTTATATATTTATGAAAAAAATTAATTTTTTAAGATGTTTTAACTTAGTTTTGTTAAATATGTTTTATTTTAGATGTTATTTTTTTAATATTTTATTGAATTTTGTTTTTTTTTCTCATTTTTTTTCTCTTTCTTTTAAGTTTAATGCATTTTTTGTTTTTTCTTTTATAAAAAAAAAAACTTAACTTTGTCTCAAATTATTTTTTTCCCACCAAATTTTAATTTCTTTTCATTTCTTTTTATTTTTTCATTGGTTTTCACTATTTTGTTAATTTTTTTTTTTTTTTTAAATTTGGATTTTTAATATATTTTTTTAAATGTGTTTTTGTCTTTATTAAAAAGTATATATTTGTGTAGGGATTTGTTGTCATGACCACATTTTGAAGTAGGTCCTAATTAACTGTAATTTTAACGTTTAGAAAAAACGTTTTTCTTTAGGTAGCATCATGTTTTTATTTAGTCGTTGATTTTAAGGTTTTTCTAAGCAACTATTTTATGTTTTAAGGTCATGCTTTAAAAAATTTGTAATTTTGATCCGGTCAGAAAAATTGGTGCTATCGATAGCACCACATTTTGATTTGGGGTTTGATTTTAGAGTTTTTTTGAGGAACCATTTTATCCTTTAAGCCCACGCTGAAAAAAAGTTGTAATTTTAACCTAATTACAAAAAATGGTGCGACCGGTAGCACCACTTTTTGATTTGGGGGTTGATTTTCATGTTTTTAATGCAAAAATATGGGTTTTAAGGGCAAGAGTTATAGTTTTGAAGTCATAGTTCTCATTAAGTTGGTAACTATGTTTCAACCTATTATGTTCTTTGCTAGACTTCTAGGATAGCTTAGTCATGACTATTGGGGGTAATACTAGCATGTTAGTGCTAGAGGATGTGGTTGCTTCTTTGTTGTTGGAAGAAATGAGAAGGAAGAAGATGGAAGGATCGACGAAAGATGCTCTAGTAATGAGAGGTCGACTAATAGAAAGAGATAAAGGAATATTGTCTGGTATAAAGATCAAGATGAAGGGTATATCAGAATCCCCGGTTCAGTCTATGCGAAGATGCTCAAAATGTGGTAAATCTGGGCATTATAAAAATGAATGTAAGTGAAAGGAAGAGAATGTGAGTGATGGATCTAGCAAGAAGAACTTGACTAAGAGAAAGATAATATCGGATAAGGGAAGTGATGTGTACCTGGCCTCGACCAATACACAATCGAATCAAGATGTTTATTTTATCGACTCAAGAGAATCCTATCATATGAAACCACATAAAGAATGGTTCTGTGAATATGAATGATATGATGGGGATGATGTGTTATTGGGGGATGAATCGACATCCAGAATTTTCAGACTGGGAAAATTCTGACTGACACTACAGGATGGGAGGAAAATAAATCTTACAGGTGTGCTAAACATTTCGGGTTTGGAAAGAAATATGATATATGTAACCAAGATGAGTGATGGAGGTGTCCATACTTTGTTTCAAAAGGATTCGTGCAAGATGGTTAGAGGTGCAATGGTCTTAATGAATGAAGTTTGGATAGGTACCTTGTACAAGTTATTAGGGAATGTTGACTTGACTTGATGCAAGAACACCATTGCTCCTTATATAAACTTGACTATGACTCTACTAGAATCGATGTCGACACAAATAAACTCGACTTGAGATAATTCGGTACAAATCGACGAGACATGATGGAATTGACCCGACCAATTTATGGCATGAGAGGATGGGACACATTGAAGAAAAAGGACTTTGAGCTATGAAAAGGAAAGGTATGGTTGAAGGTTTTCTTCAATGTGGGTTAGAAGTTGACTTTTGTGAACACTCCATATATGTAAAGAAAAGTCAGTCGCAGTTTGCATCTGAAGTGACAAACAAAAATGAGATTCTATAACTGGTGCATATTGATGTATTTCTTTGGATTACAGTTCCTTCACTTGGCGGATGCATGTATTATGTCTCCTTCATAGATGATTTTTCCAGGAAGAGATGGATATATTTTCTAAGGAAGAAATCATAGGTTTTAGATATATTTAAATATTTTAAAGCTCTTGTGGAAACCAGACAGAGAAGAGGAATAAAGTGTTGAGGACTCACAATGGTGGTGAATTATTTGGAAGCAAATTTGATCATTTCTATAAGCAGTTTGGATTAGCATGTAAAAATACCACGCCATATACCCCACAACAAAATCGATTTTCCGAGAGAATGAGCAAAACGTTGATGGATAAGGCAAGGATCATGCTCAGTGGTGATGGGCTTGTACAAGAATTCTAGGTGGAACTAGTTGACACTGCAAGATATCTCGTGAATATGTCTCCTTCGTCAACGCTAGTTGACATGAATCCAAAAGAGGTATGGTATGGTAAGAATCCTTCAGTGGGAAAAATCAAAGTATTTTTCTGAGATTCATTTGTGCATGTTCCTAGGGAAAAGAGGAGCAAGATGGAAAAGAAGGCAGTCAAATGTATTTTCATTGGATATAAATAAGCAATGAAAGGATATAAGATCTGAGATCATGCATAAAGGAGAACAATTTACAGTCGATATGTGGTATTTCGAAAAGTTAGAGGTAAGACTAAGACTAAAGAAGTTTCTTAGACCAAGAATAATATTGATAGAGTGTGGATTGAACTTCGGAATGAAGAAGATGATTCAGATGAGTCGACTGAATCTGCGGAAGAGGTGGAACGAATGACTCCGGTGTTAAGGAGGTTAGAAAGAATAAGAAAATTAGTTGAGAGGTATATTCCACCCAACTTTTAGTCCAAATTTGTGCTAACTTCCATTGACGATGAGCCCAAGTCGGTTGGTGAGGAAGTCGACTCGTTAGAGGGTAAACTATGGAAGGATGCCATGCTCGAAGAGATAGAATTATTGTACAAGAATGAGACATGAGGTTTATTCAAGTTACCCAATGGAACAAATATCATTGGTAGCAAGTGGGTGTTCAAAAAGAAGATGAATTTTGTAGGACAAGTTGATAAGTTCAAAGATCGACTCGTATCTTATTCCCAAGTCGAGGGAGTGAACGTTGGTGATATATTTCCCCTGTTGAAAAAATAACTTTCGTTACAGTAATAATGTCTCTGGCTACAACATTCAATCTCGAGACAGAACAGATGGACGTGAATACAACTTTCCTTCATGGGGACCTGGAAGTATAAATCTACATGAAACAACCTGAAGGATTTGTAGTAAAGGGCAAGCAAGAGTTAGTGTGAAAACTCAAAAGATCCCTTTATGGTGTAAAGAAATCGCCAAGGACGTGGTACTATAATTTTGACACATACATCCTTAGTTTTGGATTTGTGAGAAGAAAAGATGATCACTCCATATATTCTAAAGAGGAAGGTAGGTGTTTCATATGTCTAGCTTTGTATGTCGATGACATGTTGTTGATTTAAAACAACATGGGCACACTACAAGAGGTGAAGAAGAAACTATCCTCCAATTTCGACATGAAGGATATTGGCGCAACTAAATTTATTCTAGGAATGTAGATAAGAAGAGATCGAGCCGTTAGAAAGATCTAGTTGAATCAGACGAAGTATATTGAAACAATTCAAAAATGGTTCAACATGCAGGACTACAAACGGATGAATATTCCAATGCCTGTTGCAGAAAGGCTTTATGTTCAACAATTTCCAAAGAAATAGGAAGAAATAGAGAACATGGCACGTGTTGTTGGTAGTATAATGTATGCGATGGTCTGCACTAGAACATAAATTTCCCATGCAGTGGGAGTGTTGAGCACGTACATGTAGACCCCTATAAAGGAGAACTAGATTATTGTCAAGAGAGTATTCCAGTATTTTTCTGTCAAGAAGGACTATGTTATATGCTACCAAGGAAAACTTGTAGGTAAGAATGGTAAATTAAATGTACATGGATTTGTCGACGTCAACTGGGTTGGAGATCTAGATCGATGGAGGTTTAACAATGCTTATGTCTTCAAGATGCTCGATGGAGCAAAGAAATGGATGAGTAAGCGACAAGCGTTCATAGCCTTGTCAACAACAAAAGTTGAATACATGGTGACCAATCATGGAAGAAAATAAGTGGTATAGATTCAAAGGTTTTGTTCAGGAATCAGGTTTGAGAAAAGAGCTATGAAGGTAAGTTGTGATAGTGAAAGTGTAATATTTCTATATAATAACCATGCTTATCATTCGAATACTAAGCACATTAATGTACAATACCATTTCGTAAGAGATATGGCATAAAGTAACAAGGTGGTACTAGAGAAAGTAGACACATTGGAAAATATAAAAGACCCATTGGCCAAGTGTGTGAGTGATGTGAAGTTCTCTTGATGCAGAGAGGAAATGGGCATTTCTAGCCTGGGTCTATGAATGAAATTTCATGAATCTCTTGTTTCATCAAAGAAGACAACGAGTGGCAGAATGTTTGGTTGTTATATTCTTTGCAGTGAAAGTCTATTCCAGGTGAATCGACTGAAGTTTGAAGTTGAGGTGGATTGAAAACAAGTCAAAGGTCAAGGTTAGTTGACTAAGTGAAGTCGAAGTCAAATTTTGAGGCAATTCAACATGTTAAAGTAATCGACAACAAGTGAAGAGGTCAACCAACATGAGGTCAACAAGAGGACATCAGGTGACAGACTAAAGACTGCATGAAATCCGACTAGTATTAGACAAGTAATATGACTTGGAGTCTATTGTAATATAGTCCAGATGTTTTTGGGATTTGTAGCCAATAACATGCATGGATCTGTAACCATATTTCGGGCACCAAGTATTTTGGGTTTTTTGGACCCCTCAATGGGGGGTAGAGAGATATAAATAGCTTAATGGGGGATAGAAAGTGAGTGTACGAGAATGTGGAATGAAGATAGAGCTAAACATGATGGAAATAATAAAACAACTGAGAGGGGGGGTGAATCAGTTGTTTGTGAGATTAAACAATTTTAAATCTATTAAAACATTATTAATCTTTCTTCATGTGGTCATCGACAATATACAACATATGGACAGTAAAAGTAAAGACCATCAGTCACACATAAAGTACACACAGAGACAGATTTTCATGAGGAAACCCATAAAGGGAGAAAACCTCTTCTTCTTTGAAATGATAGGCAGTCTTTTTCAGTTCTTTACATCATTTAAAATTGAGCACCAACTCAATGTGAGGTTGCTACCTCTGTTTTACAAGATGCAACTTGTTTGAGAGCACCAACTCTCTGGTTTCTCTAGCACCCACTAGAAGGAAGCACCAACCCCCTGAATGTTCCAGCACCAACTGGATGGAAGCACCAACTTCCTGAATGTTCCAGCACCAACTGGATGGAAGCACCAACTTCCAGTTAAACAGGATCCAACCTGTATAACAGAGAACACTTGTTCTCCCTAGCACCACCCTGGCACCCTGGTTTCTCTGGCTACAACCAGATGGAAGCTACAACTTCCTGTGTTCAAGCTCCCACTTGAACCTTTGAGGACAACAGTCCTCCCAAGCACCTCCCTTCCACCCTGGCACATCAAATAATGAATACACAGAAAACTACATATGTAAATTAGTTCTTACCAGTCTTTTTATGTTCTATAAGTCTGATCTTCTTCAAACTATTCTAAAATTCTCCTCTTCCTCTGTCTCTTCAATAGGTCTTCTCCGCATCAACTTTTTCTATCATTCTGCTCTGCTTCAACTTGCTATGATTTTTTATTTCACTCTACACATATGATGAATTTCATATTGCGCATCCTCTCCTTTTTCCTTTCTTACAGTTTCATTTTTTTTCCTCCAGAACAACCAACCTTACACAATCTGTCTCATCCTCTTTTATGCAGACCTTCCCAACGGTTCCACTTCGCCTTCCCTCAGCCGAAACAAGAACACCTGTCCTAGTAACTAAAATGCTAACCAATTCCTCATCATGAGTCTATTTCTCTTAACAAACTCATAACTGAAGAGTTAATATGTGAGAAGAATCAGCAACCCTCAGATCACATTCAAATCTTATCTGCATCGTTGAATGACCTTTATTATTATTGCCTTTTAAATCGGTTTTCGACATTTTCTTTGCCCAAGTTTCTCGACACTTTCACATCGCGATCTACGAAACTCTGAAATGGAGCTTATCTGGACTGACACCTTCTCTTCCCGTGAGCAAGAGCTGTGATCAAGGTTTTATGTGAAAGGCGCTTTCGTTATTTTGCATATCGTGAAATCGTAATGCCTAATGTTCAAAATTCTTGTCAATACCAAAACCCGATCTCCGACATTCCGTAATGAAACCAAATCAACGATCCAGATTATTTCTAGATCTGACGGTTCATATTAAGTCCGGAATTCACTCATCGCGAAATCAGAATTCTCGTTGCATTGTGTTCTTTGCCTTTTGAATTAGTGATCCATGAAACTCGGACATAGGCTATGATCAATGGTCCAGGTATGACCTTGAATCAATGGCTATCATTCATTCGCGATATCGCATATCGCAAAATCAGAATTTTCATTGCATTGTGTTCTTTGCCTTTTGAATTCGTGATCCCCGAAACTCCGACACAGGCTATGATCAACAGTCCAGATCTCATTCTCGATTCAATGGCTGCGATTGAATCGTGATATCGAATATCGCGAAATTGGGGTTCTTGGTGTCAGGTGACTTTGTCATTTCAAAGTCCCAATCCCCAATACTCCATGAAAAAAATCAACGGTCCAGATCTCATTCTCGATACAATGTCTGCGATTGAATCGCAATATCGCATATCGTGAAATCGGGGTTTTCGATGTCAAGTGTTCTTGTCACTTCAAAGTCCCAATCCCCGATACAGACTAGAATTAACGGTCCAGATCAAGGCTTGATCTGACAGCTCAGATTTCATCGTGATTTTTCATATTGTGACTACGCCCACTTCTCCTTACAGTTTAACGAGCGTGCAGGTTATCCTTGATCCGACGATGGTCGGGCTCTACGCTCGGATCTGACGGCTGAGATCTATCTCCCTCTTCAATGATCAGAGATTCTTCTTCAACCTTTCACTCATTCGTTGCCTTCAATCATTCACTTCTTTCGATCATTCACCTCTTTGAACTTGTCTTCTGTTTTCCTGTTTTCCTGTCATCTTCACTGTTGCCATCAATGACAAGAATTGGGTTTGTTGTCTGTTAATTGAATTTGCCAACAATCTCCCCCTTTGGCATTGATGGAAACACAAGCATTCACATGTATCACCCACATAAGCATCCACATGTATCACCCACATGTATTCAAATCTTATCACCTACTCTTTTCTCCCCCTTTGACATAAATGTCAAGGAAGAGCCATTCTTCTCCTTATCTCTTATAAAAACATACTCCCCCTGTCAGCTATAAGCATCTTGGAAATACACCAGATATTCAATAAGCACTCCCCCTGACTAAGTGAACCTTTTAAACATGAGAACTTATAACCCCCAACTTTTGACGAAGATATCCAAAAGGGGTCATTGCTAATGGTTTGGTAAAAATATCATCAATCTGTTTTGTAGAGGGTATATAATTCAGTTGAACAATTATGTTTGTAACTTGTTCTCTGAGAAAATGGTACTTGATTGGAATATTCTTAGTCTTGGAATGAAGAATAGGATTCTTGGAGACACTAATGGCACTGGTGTTGTCACAATGAATTGGAATAGTATCAGTGTAATTTACCTTCAGATCTGCAAGAGTTTGTATCATCCATAAAATTTGTGTGCAACAAGTAGCAACAACAATGTATTTTGCCTCTGTAGTGGATAATGAAATAGATCCTTGCTTCTTACTAAGCCATGCAACTAATGAGTCACCCAGGAAAAATGCTCCTCCACTCGTGCTTTTTCTCTCATCAACACAGTTTTCCCAGTCGACATCTGAATAAGCAATTAACTGGAAATTCTGATTTCTAGGGTACCACAGTCCATATGTCATTGTTCCCTTCAGATTTTTGAATATTGTTTTAACAGCTACTAAGTGACTTTGTTTAGGAGCAGACTGAAGACAACCTACCATTCCAACAGCTTGCATTATATCAGGACGAGATGCTATGATGTACAGAAGACTGCCTATCATTGAACGATATGTCCTTTGATAAACATCAGGTGAGATATCATCTTTGCTCAGCTTGCAACCGGCCACCAAATGTGTGCTGACTGTAGAGGAATCTTCCATTTGAAATTTCTTCAATATCTCTTTCAAATATTTTCCTTGAGAAATAAAAATTCCTGCAGAGCTTTGTTTTACTTGTAAGCCAAGAAAATATGACAGTTCCCCTATAATGGACATTTCAAAGTCTGTTTACATAGAATTAGCAAACCATTGGACAGATGATTCATTAGTACAGCCAAAAATAATATCATCTACATAAACCAAAACAACTAGTAAATTATCGCCTTCATATTTAATGTAAAGGTTACTGTCAACAATACCTTTCTTGAACCCTTTTTCTTGTAGAAATTTGTCCAGTCTATAATACCAAGCTCGCGGTGCTTGTTTTAGTCCATATAAGGCCTTCTTCAGCTTGCAAACATAATTTGGATTATCTGTCAAAGAGAATCCTTCAGGTTGTTCCATATATACTTCTTCTTCTAGATCTCCATTAAGGAATGCTGACTTAACATCCATCTGATAAACTTTGAAATTCTTATGACAGGAATAAGCAAGAAACATTCTAATAGCTTCCAATATTACCACTGGTGCAAAGGTTTCATCAAAGTCCTGACCTTCAACTTGTGCATATCCCTTACAGACCAATCTGGATTTATTTCTAACAACTTGTCCTTTTTCATTCATTTTTCTCTTGAAGACCCATTTGGAACCTATTACATTCTTATCTTCAGGTCTAGGAACAAGCTCCCGAGTATTGTTCTTCTCAATCTGGTCCAACTCTTCATTCATTGCTCTAACCCAATCTTCTTCCTGACTAGCTTCCTCAAAATTTGTAGGTTCAGTCATAGATAAAAAGGCAATGTGAGATTGTTCTAAGTCCTTAATCAATTTCCTTCTTGTCTGAACTCCTTCATTTATATCCCCAATTATCTGGTTTTTAGGATGACTCTTTCTGATAATTCTGAGAGGATATTTTTCTTCTTTCTGTTGACTTGTATCAGTTTGAATGTTCATATCTTCATCTAATCCAGACTCTTCTCTTTCTGATCCTTGGACCTGTTCATCTTCATCTTCAACTGTATCTTCTATTCTTGGTTCATCACTGCTTATATTTCTGACTGCAATTTCTTCATCAACTTTTACATCTATACAGTCAACTAGTTTTTGCAGTCTCTTATTGTAACATCTGTACCCTTTACTATTTGTAGAATAAACCAAGAATATACCTTCATCATCACGGTCATCATATTTGCCAATATTTTCATCATTGTTCTTGATATAGCATTTACTCCCAAAAAATTTAAAATGTTTGATTGAAGCAGGTCTCCCAAACCAAAGTTCATAAGGGGTCTTGTCACTGTGAGGTCTAAGATGAGCTTTGTTAAAGATATGAACAACTGTATGAATTGATTCCACCCAATATGTCCGAGGCATGTTCTTCTCATTCATCATAGATCTTGCCATTTGTTGAACTGACCTGTTCTGCCTCTCAACAACTCCGTTTTGTTGTGGAGTCCTTGGAATTGTGTATTCTCTTTTGATCCCATTTTTATCATAGAATTCTTTGAAGTTTCCAGAACTGAACTCTCCTCCTCTATCATACCTTACTGCCTTTAACCTTTTTCCTGTTTGATTCTCAGTGAAAGCCTTAAACACTTTGAATTTTTCAAGTGATTCAGATTTTTTTATTCAAAAAGGCAACCCAAGTTAATCTAGAATAGTCATCAATAATCAACATAAAGTAATTTTCTTTTCCTATACCTTCTTTCCTTGATGGTCCACATAGATCCATATGTACTAACTGAAGAGGTTTTTCTGTTGAAGGAAAGTTTTTCAATTTGAATTGAGTGCGAGTAAGCTTTCCTATCTGACAAGGCTCACAGATAGATTCATATGGCTTTGATATCTTCAGAAGATCTTTTACTGCCCCATTGTTTTTGATCTTGATTATGTGATCAAAATTTAGGTGACCAAGTCTCCTATGCCACAACCAACTTTCATCATATATGCTTAAGTTGCATTCTTCTTCTTCTTCTTCTTTTAAAACATAGACATTGTTTTCCATTTTATACCTTTTGCAACTAGCTTATGTGAACCCACAGATTTGATTTTACAGTCTTTAGAGGTAAAAACAACTTCACACCCTCGGTCACAGACTTGACTGACACTAAGCAGATTATGTTTCAAATTCTCTACAAGAAGAACATCTTGAGCTTTTATTTTTCCGTTACTCAAACTCACAATTCCTTTACCTTTCACCTTTCCTGGTGCATCATTTTCAAACGTTACATTCCCTGATTTGCTATCACTTAGAGTTAGAAACTTACTTCTATCTCCAGTCATGTGTTTGGAGAATCCAGTGTCAATATACCAAGGATTCTTTTTCCTTTGAGTTGATAGCACTAGTCCACACTTGTCATCTACTTTCTTCTTCCAAACCTTGACATTTTCAGCAGTAGAGTTCAAGTCTAGATTGTAGTTCTTTAAACGACAGTCTACAGCTTTATGTCCATAATTATGACAGTTGTAACATTCTCGTTCACTGAATAAAGGATCATAATGATTGTTATGCTCATAATTGTTGTTGTGTCTCACCTGTATCCTTCTACCAGTCATCACATGATTTATAGTATGTGGTTGTTTGTTGCTTGACTGTCTCAATCTTTGTTGTGGAAGATAGTTATTCATTGAGTATCTTGATTG
>CBVK0103114765.1:0-15569 GCA_900067695.1 Picea abies
GCTCTTCCGATCTCACTGTAATTAAAGGTCATTTTGATTGTATAAATAAGGGATTTGTCCCTTGTATTTTTTTATCATTTTTTCACTCACACAAGTGAGGTCTGAAATTCGGCCTCTTTAAGTTTTATTGGCTGAAATTAAATGGTGCGCAACTCTTGGTGGAGGCTTATCTGGGTGTTTTTTGGCATTTTCTTGGTGGAAAGTCTTCAACTAGGGTATTTGCTATATTATTCTTGGTGAATGTAAGTAAATTTCTGGAATTCTTCTTTCCTTTGAATGGTTATAGTATCTTTACTTTGCATTTATTAAGATCATGAAATTGCTAGCTTAAAACCCTAGGAGATTAAGCACATGCTATTGTCCTTATCTCAATAGCTATTCACCTACTAGATTTTGCGAGAAAACCTATCCATTGAAACATGTGCTAGAGCCCTACCATTGTAGCACTCTAACATCATTTGCTTCATCAAGCCTTTATTTACCTCAAGCTTGAGCTAAAGAAGAAGGAAAACCGCTAGGGCCTAGGGTTACCTACTTCCTAGTAGCTGTTTTCCTTCTAGGATTTAGAGATTGAGGCCTTGGGTTTACCAACACCTCAACCATTATCCCTCTTGTCCTTAGTTCACATATTATCATTTGTTTCCTTCAAGATTGCTGCTGCAAAAAGTGACTCCATTAGCCCTAAAGATATTGATCTAGACCTTCTACTTGATTGATTGATGAGAACAACCCTTAAATCTTATACCTCAAGCTATTTGCTAACCTTTCCTAACCCTAGATTAGACTAACCTCCTAACATTCTTGTTGTTGTTACAAAAGTAAGCTACAGCCAATTATTACAGAAGTAAAATCTCCTAAAAGCAATTATTAAAGTTGATTTTTGCATTGCCTGATTAGTTTCTGACAAGTGTTAGCACATTGCTATTGTTAAATTATCATTTTGGGTCATTTTTAAGCTTGTTTAAGGTAATAATTGTGAAGCGATCATCATATATACATTGTTGTTATAGATTTTTGTTTGCTTCATCTTATATCAACTTATTGCTCCAAGGTTTTACAAAGCACTAACATCAATTGTACTTGCGAAATAATGTTTTCTTGTTGTCTTGTTATGGGCAAGTACACTTAAGCATATCATTGCTTCATTTTGTTAAACCTTTGGGACTTTCTGATCGGTGTGACATGTGAGAGGGGATAATTTTTCTTGATATCTCAACCTTTGCCTTCTCGAACCCCCAGGTAACCGGGGACGTCTCCACTGTTGAAATAATGTAACTGCAAAGAGTATTCTTCTTATTATTTATATATTATTCATAGGATCAATCCCCATTGTGGATTGATCATGTCAGTTATTGTAATAGGACCAAATCCCCTTTTGCAGATTGGTCAAAAGAGAATTGTAATAGGCAGAATAAGAAGTCAGCCCCAGTAGATATTAAAGAGGCCCAAAAATATAATAAAGGTGGGTTTACCCACCCAGTTTGAGAAATCGGCCCTACCAGTGAAGAGACACTTCACACGTGCCAGACTTGTATAAATAAAGAGGTCAGCGCCTCACTTAAACACACAACACACTTGCTCATTTTGAGAGACAAGTTTCAGATATGTTGGTTAGAGAAGAAGGAGAGAGAGTGGCGCATATCTGGGAGAGGATCTTCTGCATTAGTTTAAGAGATCTCTTGGCATTGTATTGGCTATCTATATTAAGGAACTTTTGTTGGGTTTTCCTTCCCTAGAGGGTTTCCCAGGATAAATGTTGTGTCTCTTGTGATTGTGTATTTCTCAATGATCTTGGATTATGCTATTGTTATCTAATGAAATGCAAACATCTATAATAATGGCTTAAACATTAACATGGTTTCAGAGCCAAGCTGAAAGAAGCATCTTTCACAAGTGAAAAACGTCACTGTTACCGTACATGAAAATTAGGGCTTTTTGATGGTGAAGTTTTTTAGCCCCGAAACCATCTAGAAAAGTGTGCCCTCCTCTAAGGATCAGTTTGGCACTCTCAGCACACCTTTTCAGTGGTTGGATCTCCCAGAAAGTGAAACCCTAGTTTCACAAAGTACCAGAAAACCAGTGTACCAGAAGTACCAGAGTACCAGAGGTACCAGGAGCACCAGTCCAGAAATCTACAGATCAAATTTGAAGGAGCAAAAGTTGGATTTTCTCAGATCCAAACACACCAGGCTACTCGCCTCAGCCAAGCGCACCTCCTGGTAAGTTCAGATTTTGATTTTGAGCACTTTCATTTTTTGGTCATTTTCCTAGCTCCAAGTAAAGATGTCTGCAAGTGTTAAGCTTGTTGACAAGTTAGAAGAAGTGGAAAACTTTCGTGCTTGGAAGTATAGGATTGGCCTCATTCTTGAAGAAAATGACCTAGCAAGATTCGTCAAAGAAGAAGTACCGAAACCCAACGATGTTGTAGAAAAGGCAAAGCATCAAAAGGACACAATGAGGGCCAAAAGAATCATTGCAGATTCAATCAAAGACCACCTGATTCCTTATGTGTCATCCAAGAATACTCCAAAAGAGATGTTTGATGCCTTGACCAGACTATATGAAGGAAAGAACATAAACCGGAAGATGAATCTTAGAACTCAACTGAAGAATACAAGGATGCAGAAAGGAGAAATGATTCAGGAATACTTCTCCAAAATCTCAGAATTCAAAGAACAGCTAGAAGCTATTGGAGATACCATAGATGAAGACGAACTCATAATGACGGCCCTAAATGGTCTCACAAGACCTTGGGATGCTTTCATCCAAACAATATGTGCCAGAAAGGAGAAACTAAAGTTTGATAGTCTATGGGAAGAATGCATCCAAGAAGAAACAAGAGTAGCGAATCGTGAAGCGTTACTAGCAAGGGATGATGATCAAGCCCTAGCTACTCACACCAAAGGAGGGAGGAAGAAACCCTACTTCCAAAAGGAGACTCATAAAGAGCCTCAACAGTGAAACAAATTCAATCATAAAGAATCTCATCCAAGAAGATTTCAGAAGAAAGGACAACGAAAGGAAAGGGACTACTCATCTGTACAATGCTATCATTGTAACAAGATGGGACACATTCCAAAGTTTTGTCCAGCCAGACGAGAAGAATACAAGAGAAAACATAAGAGGCTCCATGCCCATGTAGTCGAAGATGAAGAGCCACCCGCAAAGATGATAAGATAGCAGATCAAAGACCATGTCTTGATCTCAGCCCTCTCAAGATCTGTAACACCTGGAGAGGACACCTGGCTCATTGATAGTGGTGCATCTAAGCACATGACGGGACAAAGAAACATTCTCTCTTGTATCTCAGAAAAGAAGTTTTCTCAGAAAGTGACACTTGGAGATGATTACCAATATCCCATCAAGGGAGTGGGAGAATCAAACCATAAACTGAATTCAGGGAACTCACTAAAAATGAAGGACATACTATATGTACCAGGCCTGAAGAAGAACCTACTCTCCATTTCAGATTTAGAAAATAAAGGCTTCAGAGTTGCCTTTATAGATGGAGAAGTTCTTATGTGGGCTAAAGGAGAAAACTTAAATGAAGCAATCATCATTGGAAATGAAGAAAATGGCTTGTATAAACTAAAGGATCACTCAGAGGCTGTCATGACCCACGCCATTGAAAACTCATGTGAACTTTGGCATAGAAGGTTAGCCAACATCAACTACAAGGCACTACCATACATATGCAAAGCGGTCACAGGTTTACCAGAACTCAAAGGTGACCATAAAGGCGTATGCAATGGATGTGCACAAGGGAAGAACATCAAGAACCCATTTCCGAAGAGGGACAGCAAATCAGAAGGAGTCCTAGAACTCATCCATTCAAATGTATGTGGCCAAATGCCATCATCCTCCATTAGCGGGTATGTATATTATGTATCATTCATTGATGATTACTCCTGTAAAACCTGGATATATTTCTTGAAATCTAAAGATGAAGTGTTCAGCAAGTTCAAGGAATTCAAAGCCTTGATAGAGAACCTTTTTGAAAAGAAGATTAAGATACTCAGGTTAGATAATGGAGGAGAATATACCTCAAACGAGTTTGTGAACTTCTGCAAAGATGTTGGGATCAAGAGGGAACTCACTACTCCCTATAATCCCCAACAAACTGGTGTAGCTAAACGAAAGAACAGAACCATACTGGAAGACTATGATCCATGATCAAGATCTTCCTATGTGCTTATGGGCAGAAGCAGCAATGGCATTTGTTTATGTGCAAAACCGATTGTCCCATAGTGCACTTGGGCTCAAGACACCAGAAGAGATGTTCACCGGAAAGAAGCCAGAGGTAAGCTATCTCAAAATATTTGGTTGTCCAGTGTTTATTCATATACCTAAAGAAAGAGAAGCAAGTTGGACCCTTCAGGAAAGAAGGGAATATTTGTGGGATACTGTGAGGTCTCCAAGGCCTTCAAAATCTATATACCAGGTCAACATCACATTGAGATCAACAAGGATGTGACCTTTGATGAAGATGCAGCGCTCAAGAAAGCTAAACTATGCCAGCTTGAAGAAGTATATGAAGAGGAACCCGTAATCCCCAATACTGCAATAAGGGAGGTTCCCATAACTACAGAACCAGTGAAGGAGTCGTAACTTCCCCTGATGAGGAACTTATAGAAGACCATGATATAGTAAAAGTGCAAGAACCTCCTTAGATGACGATCCTCCATAAAAGAAAGCCAGCTTGGGCTAGAGAGCTTATTCAAGATGGAGAGAAGTACGATGTTCCCCAAGGAACTACGAGACAGGTGAAAAGACCAAAGCCATTCTCAAGTTATACGGCTTTGATGTGTGATCTCCTAGAAGAGGAACTTACTTGCTTTGAAGAAGCCATTCAGAGGAAAGAATGGGCAGATGCCATGACAGAGGAATACCAATCCATAATGAAGAACGAAGTATGGGAAATAGTTCCCAGACCGAAGAATAAAGATGTGGTATCCTCCAGATGGCTCTTCAAAATAAAACAAGCTGTTGATGGAAGTATTGAGAAGTATAAAGCAAGATTTGTCGCTCATGGCTTTTCCCAGAAGGAAGGCATTGACTATGAAGAGACATTCGCTCCTGTGGCCAGATACACTTCGATCAGAACCATCATAGCTCTTGCAGCTAAGATGAAGTGGAAGCTGCACCAGATGGACGTGAAGACAGCTTTCCTAAACGGTGTTATCGAAAAGGAAGTGTATATAGAGCAACCTCAAGGATTTGAGGTTGAGGACAGGAAGTCTCATGTCTGTAGATTGAAGAAAGCCTTATACGGATTGAAGCAAGCTCTTAGAGCTTGGTATGGCCGTATAGACAATTTCTTGACGAGCTTAGGCTTTACTAAAAGTAAAGCAGACTCAAATCTCTACTTCAAAATCATGAACAATGAGCCAGTAATCTTACTGCTATATGTGGATGACTTAATCTTAACTGGAGAAGAAAAGCTCATCACTGAATGTAAAAAGAGACTTGCCTTGGAATTTGAAATGAAATACCTTGGCCTAATGCATTATTTCTTAGGTCTTGAGGTATGGCAGAGTCCTGAGAGGATCTTCCTTAACCAAGGGAAGTATACAGTCGAAATCTTGAAGAGATTCGACATGTTGGAATGCAAGCCCATGAATACACCCATGGAAGCGAAGCTGAAGCTGCTGGTCGATACTTCGTCAGAATTGATTGATGCCACACTGTATAGACAGATTATTGGATCGTTGATGTACCTAACGAACACCAGACCGGACATTTGTTTTGCTGTGAACAACTTGAGTCAGTTTCTGATAGAACCCAGACGTGTTCACCTAGTGGCTGCAAAACATGTGATGAGGTACCTTAAAGGTACAATAGATTATGGTCTCAGCTATGATGGAGACCATGATTTCACATTGAGTGGATATACTGATGCAGATTGGGAAGGAAGTGTTTCTGACAGGAAAAGCACTTCAGGATGTTGTTTCAGTTTGGGATCAACTATGATCTCGTGGCAGAGTAGGAAGCAATCTAGTATTGCTCTCAGCACAGCAAAAGCAGAATACATTGTTGCATGTTCTACCAATTGCGAAGCTATATGGCTTCGAAAGTTGTTGACCGGCCTATTTGACTTAGAGATGAGAGCAACCTTGATTATATGTGACAACCAAAGCTACATAAAGATGACAGAGAATCCTATATTCCATGACAGGTTGAAGCACATAGAGATCCGTTATCATTACATCCATGACATGGTACAGAGAGGAGCCTTAAAGCTCCAGTACATTAGCACGGATGAACAGGTTGCTGACGTGTTGACCAAGCCCCTATCTCGTGTGAAGTTTGAGTACTTCTGAGATAAGATTGGCATAGTCTGAAAGGACCTTCCTCGAAAGGGGGAGTATTTGCTGTGTTCCTTGCTTCTAACCTAGTTGTCAGACGTAAAGCAAGATGAGATGTTCCTTGCTTCTAACCTAGTTGTCAAACGTAAAGCAAGATGAGATGTTCCTTGCTTCTGACCTAGTTGTCAAACGTTGCTTCTGACCTAGTTGTCAGACATAAAGCAAGATGAGATGTTCCTTGCTTCTGACCTAGCTGTCAGACGTAAAGCAAGATGAGATGTTCCTTGCTTCTGACCTAGCTGTCAGTCGTAAAGCAAGATGAGATGTTCCTTGCTTCTGACCTAGGTGTCAAACATAAAGCAAGATGAGATGTTCCTTGCTTCTAACCTAATTGTCAGACATAAAGCAAGATAAGATGTTCCTTGCTTCTGACCTAGTTGTCAAACGTAAAGCAAGATGAAATGTGTACCTTGCTTTACGGTTGTGACGTAAAGCAAGATGATGTGATGAGACTAGCACTGAGCTTCCAGCTGGATAGCTATGACGTAAAGCCAGTCTAGTATCCTGCTTTCGACCTAATGGTTGTGACGTAAAGCAGGACGAGTACCTTGCTTTCGACCTGATGGTTGTGGAGTAAAGCAAGATGATGTGATGAGACTAGCACTAAGCTTCCGGCTAGATAGCTATGACGTAAAGCCAATCTAGTATCCTGCTTCCGACATGATGGTTGTGACGTAATGTAGGACGAGTATCTTGCTTCCAGCCTGAGTGCTGTGACGTAAAGTAAGACATTGAGATGAGACAAGTACTGAGCTTCCAGCTTGACAGCTGTGACGTAAAGCCACTCTTGTATTATGATGAGCCAGCCTTGTGCTGTGATGATGATGATGTATCAGTTTTTATACTAATACATATTGATGCAGATGATGATGGCATTCCTTGAGAATGACGATGCTGTCGATGAAGAAAACTTTCGATGATTTATAGATACGCCAGTCAGTGTTCCAAGATGATATTGATGATGTTGTCCTCTCACCCACTTGATGTTGTTGATGATGATGTCCTCTCTCTCTCACATGTTGCTGCTGAAGAATACCCTTCTTGTTAAGGGGGAGTGTTGAAATAATGTAACTGCAAAGAGTATTCTTATTATTATTGATATATTATTCATAGGATCAATCCCCCATTGTGGATTGATCATGTCAGTTATTGTAATAGGACCAAATCCCCTTTTGCGGATTGGTCAAAAGAGAATTGTAATAGGCAAAATAAGAAGTCGGCCCCAGCAGATATTAAAGAGGCCCAAAAATATAATAAAGGTGGGTTTACCCACCTAGTTTGAGAAGTCGGCCCTAACAATGAAGAGACACTTCACACATGCCAGCCTTGTATAAATAAAGAGGCCAGTGCCTCACTTAAACACACAACACACTTGCTCATTTTGAGAGACAAGTTTTGTATTTGCTGGTTAGAGAAGAAGGAGAGAGTGGCGCATATCTGGGAGAGGATCTTCTGCATTAGTTTAAGAGATCTCTTGGCATTGTATTGGCTATCTATATTAAGGAAGTTTTGCTGGGTTTTCTTCCCCTAGAGGGTTTCCCAGGATAAATGATGTGTTTCTTGTGATTGTGTATTTCTCAGTGATCTTGGATTATGCTATTGTTATCTAATGAAATACAAACATCTATAATAATGGCTTAAACATTAACATCCCCTGGGCTTTCACCCCTAAATAGAAAGAGGTGTCTTATTAAGGTGACAGTGATAGGACAACCTCCTGTTACGCCAATTTGCCATCCACTTGCCTTTCCCTTTAGAACAAGTACAAATTGTGCAATAACAAGGCTCGTGGGAGATTGCATTCTCTCCAAGTGAGAGAATTGCTAGGAATTATTTCCCCAAGGTGTCAAACTGCAGTGACAGGGCTCTAAGACTTCATGTTCGGCCTGTTGCTAAATCCCTAGAAGGGAAGTGGGGCATCCGAAGGATTGTTCAGCAAAGAAGGGGCACACTTCCTGGGGTGGGACAGGCATGTGGGGAATGAGAGATTGTAGGTTGTCAGTGCGAATTGGCATCTATGACGGACTTTCCTGCGTTTGAGTCACCTGTGACTGAGTTACCCGAGACTGAGTTCCTGTTGGGTGAGATACTTCAACTTGGTTGGGAACCCTTACCCAAGTGGAGTTTAACCCGAGCTCGAGGGTGAACCACTCTTGAGATTTATGAACAGTGTGGTCTAAGGCTGGGAGGAATGTGGTGTTAGAATAATGTTGATGTGCTCGTTTAACCATAGACAATGCTACACCATTGTCACCCAACCATAGGCATAAAGCCACCCCCGACCACCTTAACCTTTGACAGAAAGAATGATTCTAGGAAGCCATACCATAACCAACAGATAACCAAGAGAACGCACCTTCTCCCAGGGTAGCGCACAAGAAAAAGTACCAAAAAGACTAAACAAGAGAAAAATTGTACAAATGCAGTTGTTGTTGCTCCTCCTCCAAACTCGTGCAATATTTTTGGGTGACTGAGAGTGTGTGAATCAGTGAACAAATGAGCCAAGACGTCCTTTAATTATCGTGGCTTTGTCACCTGTCTAGGCTGGCTTGTCTTCCTGGAGGATAATATCTTAATATTATATATTCTGCTGAGCCGACATGTCTTCTAGGGTTTTCACACATTTGTTTAGGGTTTCTCTTGCTTCCAGAATATTCTATTCTAGTCAAAGGTTGCATATGGAGGTTAATACCTCCCGCAACTACCATAATATCAACACGTGGAAGGTCTTCTCGTAGTTGGTGTCATTTATTCAAAGACAAGTGCCCATTTGTGTGCTAAATTATGTATTGCAGAAATAACTATGCATGTTATTTTCATGAGTTTATGTTGTTTATGTTGCGTGTATAATTCTGTTATGATTGTGTATAATTCTATTATGAATATGTATATAAACATGCATGGCAGAGTATTTATATGTTTTAATTAGTGACAGAGTTGTACTCAGAGCAATTCCGATTGAATTGTCAATAATATGCTATCAGAGCACGAAAGTTTTTAAGTGGCGTGACCCAGCTTGTAATGTCCCTTTCCAAATAGGAGCTCCAGAGAGGAGGTTTAATGGTCTAAACCGCCCCATTAGACTATAGCCAGGGCCAAAGAGGGGTAAACAGGGTTACTAGAGGTCACTCCAGTCCCAGGTGTTATATTCGAAAAGTGACATTGAGCTAAAAAGGGTTAAAAGCACTTTTAAGTCATTATGAGCTAAAAATAGAAGTCAACAGTGAATTAGGGTTTCAGTAGTGATTTAGGGTTTTGGAAGTCAACAGTGAATTAGGGTTTCAGCATGCTTTAGGGTTTTGGAAAGCTATAAAGGAAGGGTCAGCAACCTGATTCATTATTATGCAGATTATGACTTGTCATTGAGGAGAAGAGGCGCATCTCAGGAGAGATAGTTCAATGTATTCCAGGAGGAAGACACCAGTTGGCTAATTTCGGTGTTGAAAGACACACCCTAGTCACCGAGAAGATCATCCAGGTCTTCCATCATTCTTCATTGATTCCGCAGTGCTCCCATATTCCAGGTATTATCTTTTAGTTGTTTATTTGTATTCCAGCTAAGATCCTTTTGTCTTTTGATCTAGCCGAGTGTTGTTATTTTATTTAGCCACAGTTGCTTATTTGTATTCCGGCTAAGATCCTTTGTCTGTTGATCTAGTTAAGTATTGTCAGTTTATTCAACCGCATTCGGCCATTTTGTAATCCACAGAGATATCATAATACAAACTTTGCAGTCCTTTGTCACGTTTATTATTTGTATGATCATTTATATGCTGTAAACCTTTGATCCTACACACACATTAGCAGATTTTCCTAGACTAGCCAAGTCAGGAACATTACACAGCCTAGGTGATTGGGTACATTACAAATTGGTATTAGAGCCCAGTTTCCAACACAGAGCCTAGATGGGCCAAGTTAACATCATGTCGAAGTGGATTTTCGCAGAGAATTGAATTCGGGAGTGGCCGAATTTTCAATTACAGTGCGTCCTGTTATCCCCTAGCCTAGGGATAACTAAGGAGATTATGTCTCGAGGCCCATAGGTCCTAGACATGGAGTACCGAGAGCCAGATTGACTTGAGCCTAGCTCTGGAGGGCCCATCCTTCTTCTTCTTCAGCACCTCCACCTTATCAGCAGCAGCAGCATCCATCCCATCGGCCTGGTCCTTCAGCAGCAGTGGGTCTTGCTCCATGAGGTAATGAGTTCGGGTATCATGGTATGTGTCCCTCTGATTCTCAAAACATTTGAATATGTACATTTAATTATTTTACTTCTAACATGTGCTTGGACCTTATGCCTTTCCACTTGACCACACCTGGGGGGAATGACAGGATGCCCTAGTAAGCTGGTTCCCGTAGGGTTTGAGTTGCCACTGGGGGGGGTTCATGAAAGGTCATCATCCGTTCCCACCATACTTACCACTTTTCATCTTTTTCCCTCTCATCCATCCCATACACTGGTCCGGACATTGGGTTTCCAAGCTAGCAAAGGGTTGTACCTTACCTTGTGGGAAGAAGGGGCTAAAGGCCTAGAGGGTAAAAGTAACTGGCAAAAGATAAAAGACAAAAGAATGAAACCTTGAGATGCTTCGCCCAAGGATCCCCGAGAAAGCAATAAAAGGATTCTTAGCAAGAAACAGAGGGACCCATAAAAAATAAATCAAGACCTAGTTGGAGGGGGTCTCATCACCAGCCATCCTATTAGGTCCATAGGCATGTAGCGGTATGACACTACCATTCAATTGGTCACCACGCCAGGGCAGTGGCTCTTGGTGGCATAGCCAAGAGAAAGGGGGTCTCATCACGAGCCACCCTTCTCATTTCCGTGAAATGCTTGTGGGTAACATTGTCACCACTGGTCACCACGCCAGGGCACTGTCCCCTAACTAACCTCATGAAAGAAAAAGCAATAAGAATAAAAGATAAAAGGCATGAATGGGCTTGGAAATATTTTCATCCATGACAAGGTGCAGCTCACCCTCTTCAGAGGCACCCACAGGTAAGCCATGCATTTCCCTATTATCACTGCACCCATTGCCCAGACATCCCCTACCACCTCATCCACTTACATGACCTGGATTTGACTTCACTCGGGAACATCCCACATCCAATGAGCATTAGCCCAATAGGACGTCCTAGCGTCCCCTCCAAACTTGGCTTGTAGAATAACATAATGTCTTTGAGCACTTGTCCGGGTAAAGGGTTTTCATGCACATGTTTAAATAACTTGATGATTAGACGTGATTGACATTGATATGATCCCTGTGACTTATGAGCCCATGGAGGGCGTACTTGTTGATGTTGCGAGGCCACACCCGATGGACATGTACATATGGGGAGATGATTAGTTTGGACCTCCATAGGGCTAAAATCCCACCAGATAGATGTTGAGACCTCAGCCAGGGGTAGAGACAGAACAAGGGTTTACACCAGAGAGAGAGGAGGACGTTTCACCAGGGACAGCCTAGCAAGCTTGGAACCAAGGGGGTCTTTCCCTTTTCACCATGATGTAGGCCTTGGAAGGCCCATGACGTCACCCAGGTCACCCATGACGTCACCCAACGTTTTGGATACTTTGGAGACAGTTGTGTGCCAAGTGAAGCGTGCGGCAGGATCCTGAGGCTCAAGGAGGCCTAACGTTTTGCTCCAGGAGGCCAACGTTGCCCTAAAAGGGTCTAACGTCACCCTAAAAGGGCATGACGTCATCTTTACAGCTTGATTTAGGGTTTTATTATGACATTTAATGTAAAAACTGGATATTATGTGAAACTAGCCATGTCGACCTTTTTTACCTAATTATGGTCATTGTAACTGTATAAATAAGGGAAAAATCACTCTTATTTTTCATCATCTTTCACTCACACTTGTGAGGACTGAAATTTGTGCCCTATCTAGGGTTTCTTGGCTGAAATTTTAGGCGCATTTGTTGAGGAAGGCTAAATTTGGAGTATTTTGGCAAGTTTCTTGGTGGATGTGTTCAACTAGGGTTTTACTTGATGATTCTTGATGTATGTAAGTGAAATTTCTGCAAATTCTTCTTAATTGAATGGTTATAGTCATTTTTATCTCACATTTACATTGAGATTATGAAATTGTTTGTTTAAACCCTAGGAAGACTAGCACATGTTATTGTCCTAGCTTTAAAAGCCTTCACCTACTAGATCTTCTCAAGAGGCCGATCATCTTGAAACATTTGCTAGGGCCTTGCCATTGCAATACCCTAGTCTTATTTGCTTCATCTTAGCCAATTTTTGCTTCATCTTTGAGTTAAAGAGGGAGGAAGTTCTACTACGGCCTAGGGTTACCTACACCTTAGTCGCTAGTTTCCCCCTAGGGTTTGATAGTTGGAGCCTTGGGTTACCAACAATCCAATTATCAATCTCTCTTGTCTTTGACTCTCCTACTATCATTTTCCTTCAACATTTGTTGCCATATCATTGACTCAATTTGCCCTAAAGCACTAGTCTAAGTCTTCTTATTGAGTGATTGATCCAAACAACCATCAAAACCTATACCTTGAGCTTCCTACTAACTATATCTAACATTAGAATAGCCTAACCTACTAACATTATTGTTGTTGTTACTAAAGTAAGCTACAGCCATACATTGCAGCATTAAAAGCTTCTAAAAGAAATTGAAAAGTTTGATTTAATACATTGTCTTGCTTGCTTCTAAGAAATGCTAGTATTATGATGTCAATAGTTGATTATTCTTAGTTGTCTTGAAGTTGTTTCAAGGCATTTAATGTGAAGTATTGCCTCATCAATATTGTTGTTATAATTTTCTGTTTACTTCATCATTATCAGCCAAATGCTTTTATTGAGAAAATCTGTGGTTTTATGAAGTGCTAACCAATAAGTTGTACTTGCAAAATATATAGTTTTTTGTTGCTTTGTTTCGGACAGGTACATCTTGATATATTATCACTTCATTGGTTATAAAACCGGGACTTTCTGATCAATGGTGACTTGTGAGAGGGGACCTTTTAATAGCCATTTTGACCTTGCCTTCTCAAACCCCCAAGTCACCGGGGACATCTCCCCTAGGCCTGCAACCCTAAATAGAAAGAGGAATCCTATTGAGGTGCCAGTGATAGGATACCCTCAAGTTATGCCAATTTGCTTTTCTTTTACCTTCTCTTTTATCAAAGTACAAATTGTGCGATAACACGTCCATGACAAAAACTGGAAGCAATTGAAGGGAATTGGGTAAAAACCCCAATTTTCGTTGCTAAATTCATGAAGAATTTGGGAAAATTTTGTTAAGTGAAGAGATATTCCCTATTTAAGGAAATTCAGACAGAAATCGGTTGAATTTGAAGTTACAGAGAAGCTAATACAAATTGGGTGGAATTGTTGAATAAGATTCACAATTCGTGAAGGAATTGGAAAAATTCGCACCAAAAATGTCAACCAATGGCACACACAAGAATTTGTTGTTGCATAGGTTGAATTTGGATTTACTGAGGTGAAATTGAACAAATTTCCTAGTTGCAAAAAGTCCATGGTGGAAATTGGGTGACCATTGAGCAAAAGCCCCAATTTTTGCATCAAAATCTATGAAAAATCAGTTAAGTATCGAGAATGTTGTGCACGCTAAAAAATAGTGCTGCACAGAAAATTAAAGGTGCACAGGAGTGCGCATTAAAATTTGGGTACTGTACTATGCGGAGTCAATGATGTGGAAAAATAATGTTGCGCAGGTGTGCACATTAAACATTAGCGTTGCGCAGAAAAGAAGGGTGTGCAGGATATGTAAACTAAATTTTAGCACTGCGTCGTGTATAGTTGGGGGCGTGCGCAGGATATAAGTGCGCAGAAAAGTGTGCTAAGTTTGGCATCGTAGGGTGCAGAGTTTGTGGTGCACGAGTAATAATGTGTTGCACAAAATGTGTGTTTGAAGTGTAGCAAAGTGCAATTTGAATCTGTGGATGTGCGCACAACGTTGTACCGGTGGTGCACGCAGTATAAACACATTAAAACCATGGCATTGTGTAGTGCAGTGCTTGTAGTGTGTGCAGAGTATTGGTGCACGGCACAGAAGTTGTGCTCAATGAAGATTGGCGCGCGATAGAAAAGTATGAACAGCGATACTAATGCACGGCGCATGCACTTCGTCTTAACGTTGTGTGTGTAAAACTGACGCATGCTAATTATGAAGTTATAATTGAGAAGTAGTGCGCGCAAAGTTGATGGGGCAATTACTCTTCCCAAGAAATCAAAAGAAAGAATTCTGAAGTTTTATGGAAATAGAACTCTACATAATTTCATGGTTTTGTTAACTTGTTTAGCCTAACAAATTTTGTTGGCTGCACATTTTGCAAAGTTAATAGCATTAGATCAGAACAAGATCAACACAAGCTTAGAATAATGGAAGATGTGCCCGAGAGTTTACAGCCATGAAGAAGAGCTCAGAGGAATGTATGTCCATATGGATGATGAAGGTACAAATTCAAATGGACATGGTGAAGGTAAGGAAGAAAACATGAAATCTGTAGAGACCATAAAGGGATGTCCTAAGTCATAAAGTTGATAATGAGAGGCTTATGAAAGCCAAGGAGTAGCAAGAAGACTTCTACATCAAGCTAATGTAGAGCTTGGACAGAATTAAGAAAAAAATGGATAAAGAAACTGAGTCAAGCAGATCAGGGAGCCATAAGTCTCATGGTAAGAGGGGAAGATCAGTGTGCAGCAGAAGTGCCGGTAGGCAGCACCATCATTCTCCAAGGAATTCAACTAGGAGAGCGTGCAGTAGTTCAAGTCCTGTCAAGAAATCTAAGAAGAGGTACGGAGTGGATGAACTTCAGGGGGAAATGAACAAAATCACGCCTCCTACTTTTGATGGTGAACACAAGAAGGATGAGGATGCAGAGACTTGGCTACTAAATATGAGAAAGTATTTTCAGTTGCATAACTACTCTTCATTGGCAAAAGGTAGAATTGTTATTTACAGTGTTCCACGGGGACGCGTCCCCCAGGGTGGGGGCCGCAGGGGACGCGTTCCCCACGTCCCCGGGACGGGGGGACTCCAGGGGGGACGTTTCCCTAAAACCTAAGTAAGAAGTTGGAGTTGTAAGGTGTTTTGGTGTGCAGCTGAGGGTAGTAATTAATGGTAATGTTAGGTGTTTTGGTGTGCAGCTGAGGGTAGTAATTAAAAAAGTGACATTCTCCTTTATCTTTCATTTTCATCCTTTTACTTAAATTT
>CBVK0103114767.1:0-10322 GCA_900067695.1 Picea abies
CTGATGCCAGGTAAGCAGGGGTAGTGCAATTTAGGGTTATAACAACTAGGAATTGAGATGGTCCAAAGGTGTTGAGTTCGGACTCCTGGGGTTTTCTTCTAATACTAACATCCATGTAATTCCTCCGCAACATCTTATAGGCAGAATGCATCAAGCACCTATCCTTGCTTCTAGAGAAAAACTGATAGAAATGGGAGATATAACAAAGCTATGTTCTACATTTAGAAGTTCAGTTTGTCAGAATTCCCAGTAGTGGTAGACTACACGAGACTACTCCTATTTGGTTATAAATCAGATGAGATCCTTGCAGTATTGGCCACAACAAGATCCATCCCAAAGCCTTTTTCAAATAAATTATCATCAATATAAAGCTATGTGGGACCACATGTGCCTATGGAGTGACCGTTACAAATATTACTACTGTATAATAAAATTTTCAAGTACTTTCAGGGCCAACACCAATCTTGAACCAGAATGGCTTGAAGCATGGTGGAAAAAATTTGGTTTAAACCCAAGTGCAATTCATCCAGACATCACAGAAAATTGGTAGTTTGTAAATCAAATGGATTTATCCGATAATGTCCATCATCTAAGTCAAATCTCCAATGAAAGTTTCATGCACATGTTGATAAATGAAAAATTACCTTGGGTCATCAGAATCAAATATGTTATTCAACAAGAAGAAGACAACAATGAAGATCCATACATGTATCGAGAAGTCTTTACTCAACACTAGGATCCACATCGATATAACCATTTTCATGATCATCTTGTTGAATAAAGGTTATTAAGAGGGGCTTGTCCACTATCATGTCTTATTGGCCAACAATGGTGCCAACCGATTTCTATGGGTTCAAGTTACGAATTCCACTTTGTACTAACCTTTGTCTCCCACTTGTGGGTAAACATCTTGGAAACTCAGAGAACTTCTCTAAATTCTGGCATGGTTTGACCTGAATTTCCAAAATACTCCCAATACATGGAAATTTGTGTAGGGCCTTGGTCGGATGGTTCTCATGTTTTCTCCATGAAGCGTACAATTAAGAGAAATAAATCTTAAAAGAAGATTTAATTCTGGAAGGACAATTTGGAGTTTTCCTAGAATAATGATTCCTTTCTTTGAAAAATTTGTATATAAGGAGAAGGGAATCTCATTAGGATTCATTCATTGTTTGAGTCTATAAGTCTAAGTCTGCTAAGCTCCCTCCCTTTGAGCTTTGAGTCTTTCTGTCTTAAGTTTCTTTGATAAGCCTGCGTGATTCTGGCTCGGCTAACATGAACCTAAAGTGGCAGGAACATATAGGACTATGTCTATCTATAAGTATATGTGAGTTATATCAGCACTGCAAAAGTCATATGAGCAGTCTGTGTGTTATCATATAATTATGTAATCCCATGCCAATTTGGCTTGGATAATGAAATCATCTTTTGCATATCTCTGATTCTTAAAAATTTCTACCTTGTATTTGTGTTATGTTTTTCTCATGAAATATTGAAGGTTCTGTTGATGGGTCCTAAATCCCTTTAATTCAATAGCAGGAACCAAACCCGCCATCGAGGCCCAATTAGACTCTACAACGTTTAATGGTGGAATGGTTCTCCAGATCTTGCGATTCGGCCAATTAATCGATGGGATTTACATTTTCTTGCGAAGGTGTCTCCTTCAGTTTGGAAATTATCTTTTTGTATTTTCTCTTAGGTGGGATTGATATAATATTTTAATCTAGTATAAACCAACTTGGAAACCAAATGGGAAAAGGTTCTAAAATACTGAAGAAGAGGTTGAGCTTGGTATAACCCACTACTCAAGCATGAAGATGGAAATCCTATACCACAAGCCTAGTACTAATACATTAACCATGTGAGAATAAAATTGTTGTTTGAGTTATCTATATGGATATCGGTGGCCACCCACCTTTTCCAACTGGCTCAAAACAGTTTTCTGGCAGTTTTGGCAATTTACTATTTTTAGCAGTTTTAACTTTCGGGGCCATTTTGAGGGCCTAAATGAAGGTTTCTTGGGATCTAGTTCCTCAATGAATATCCTCGATGATACCTTTCCAACGGGCTATCACACGCCTAAAACGGAGATCATATGCAAAAGTTACGACCCCGACAAGTTGATGTACTAACTTACCCAAACGGGCCCACATGACTTTTGGCGCTTCATCTTCTAGGGTTAGGTTTTTGGATGTCTAGGGTTTTTAGCATTATTGTTTATTGTAAAAAGGCCTTCAGAGCCTCATTGTAATATTCTTCTTGAGAATGCACAGAGCCGTCACATCTTTTCTCAGAAATAAGCAGCCATCATTCCAACAAGCTTATTTCCGCTGCATTTTACAGTTTCAGCTTATTTCATTATTGAGAATAGAAAACCAGTTTTACTATATCTCTGTTATTTTGTGTTAAGCACCTATTAATAATCTGTATTCATTTCATTCTGCTCATAAAATCCGGATCAGTGGTATCAGAGCAATCTGCTCCTTGTCGTCTTAATGCATGTCCCCAACGAGGTCGGAGTAAAAAGAGTTGGGTCTCGAGCTTGTTTCTCTTGAGGACAGAAGCTCTCGCACGCCCAAGCGACCTCTCATGGCAAGAGAAAATAAATATGATGGGACAGGAGATTCTTTCAAACTGTTGATTGAGGAATCCCTCACACAAAAGAGGAATGATATGATGGATAGTTTCGTGCAAATCCTTCGGCGGCTACCAACAGGCGACGCATGTTCTTCGAACGGACGCGTCGCCCCCTTCAAGGTTACAGATAAACTTTGATATTCCTATATTTGAAGGTCAGATAGATGTAGATGTTGTAGACAAGTGGTTGAATCTACTAGAAGGGTATTTTTCTGTCCATAACTTTTCGAATAGAGAAAAGATTACTTCTGCGCTCCTCAAAGTTGTTCCTTATGTCAAAGATTGGCGGGAAACTTTCTGTGAGCAAAAGGAAATAGAGGAAACCTCATTATTTTCAGTCACGGCCACCTGGGAATCCTTCAGGGATTCTATTAAGGAACAATACTACCCTGTTAGAAGTTATGATGACCTATATACCAAATGGACCACACTGTGGCAAGAAAGAGACCAAGCAGTGCCCGATTTCACAAATATCTTCCATACCTTGCGCACCAAGATAGGTATCAAAGATTCAGAGAGACATTTGATGCTCAAGTATCGTGGTGCTTTACATAGATACATCTAGACCAAAATGGAATTTCTGGACATCTCATCCTTGGGCGTGGCCTACCGATATGCCTTCAAAATCGAGCAGAAGCTCAAACAAAATACACGACAATTTGGACCTGAGAACCCCTCACAACAAAAGCTAGGAAAGGGCGACCCCAACCCACAGAACAAAGGACAGAGAAAATATGGATAGTATCAGGAAAACTAGTCCAATCTGCAAGCAAAGGACACTGGAAAGACAAAGAAAGATACCAGGAAGTGGTGCAACTTCCATAAGAGCCCTTGGCATAACACTGTTGACTGTCGCTCAAAGAAATTGTTAGTAGCCGAAGTGAAAGCCTCCGAATCAGATGCAGATTCTGACTCTGAGCCAGAACCAGAAAGGGGAAGACGGATCATTGATGCAGAACCCAGTGCCACCGTTGGTACCACCAAGCTCCAGCCTGGTGAACCAGACGAACCATAAGAAGGAGAATGCCTCTTCGATTCACAAATGTGGGTAAAAGGCACCCTACTTCACTTCATTGTTGATAGTGGTAGCCGAAAGAAAATCATCTTAGCAGAGGTCGTCAAGTGGCTCGCCCTACCAACAACGCCGCACCCACAACCCTACACCATTGGATGGCTCCCCCAAGGAAGTGATCTCTGCGTCAACCAACAGTGTCGACTGTTATACAACATCAAGCCCTTCAAAGATGAGGTATTATGTGATGTTGATCCTCTCGAAGTTTGTGATGTTCTTTTGGGCCAACCTTATTTATGGAAACATCATGTTGTATATGAGTCTAGGCCTCGTAGTGTTATTATTACTTTGAATAGACTCGAGGCAGTCCCACCTAGTGTTATTTCCTTGATCTCTGCTAAGGAATGCAGGAAGGTCATCTCTCAGATGGGGAAGTTTGTCTTGTTCATGATTCACTCTTAGAATAAGAGAAAGATCACAGCCACATCCAGGGTCTCTGCGGCCGACCTCTCCACATAGCAAAAGCAAGTAGATAAGGTCATGGAAGAATACTTGGATATCTTCTCCTCACCTACAGGGGTACCTCTACACTGCTAGGTCAAGAACCCCATCGATCTGACCCTCGGTGCACCACTTCCCAATGGGCCAGTCTATTGCCCCTCTTTGTTAGAGAATGAGGAGATCAAGCAACAGATCCAAGAACTGCTCCACAAGGGGCACATCCATCCCATCTCATCACCTTGCGAGAGCCCAATTGTGTTGGTATAGAAGAAAGATGGAACCTGGTGACTCTGTATTGATTAATGGGCTCTAAATAAAATCATAGTAAGAAACTGGTACCTGATTCCCCGAATCAACGACCTCCTTGATCAACTCATGGGGGAAAAATACTTCAGTAAGATTGATCTAAAGTCTGGCTACCACCAGGTCCCGATAGAACAAACAGATGTATGGAAGACTACCTTCAAGTCTGAGGAAGGCCTTTTTGAATGGTTGGTCATGCCCTTTGGTTTGACAAATGATCCAACCACTTTCATGAGGATGATGGATGATATCCTGCAACCATTCACCAACACTTTTTTAGTGGTGTATCTAGATGACATTCTAATTTACAGCAAGACTTGGGCCAAACACTTGCAACATATTCAGTAGGTTCTGCACACCTTGTGGCAGCAAAAGCTATATGCCAACTTGAAAAAATGATCCTTCGGCATGGACAGGGCCCATTAACTGGGATACATCATTGATTAACATGGTGTACATGTGGACCCAACCGATATCCAAGTCATCCGTGACTGGCCAACCCCAACAACACTCACTGAGCTTCGAAGCTTCTTGGGCCTTGCCAATTTATACTGCAGGTTCATGTTGGGATTCTCCCATATTGCATGGGCCCTCATCCAAATAAACAAGGGTGGTGGTAAGGAGAAATTTTCATGGGGTTGGTCCCAACAACAAGTGTTTGATGATTTAAAGCAGTGCTTGTGCTCATCCCCAGTACTTTCACTACCAGACCTGCAAAATCCCTTTGAAATTGAGACATATGCTTCAGACTATGTTGTGGGTGCCATTCTCACTCAACACGGCCACCCTGTGGCCTATCATAGTGAGACACTGTCAGATACTGTCCGTAAGTACCCTACTTACGACAATGAAATTTACTCCATTGTACAAGCCTACTACCAGTGGAGACATTAAATTCTTGGAAAGGAGACAGTCATCCACACTGATCATAAGCCACTGCAGTTCATGTAGACACAAGGAAAATCACAGAATGACTGCCATCAAAAGTGGTCCACATACTTGTAACAATTCCACCTCAACATAAAGTATAAAACATGAAGCACCAATTGTGTCGTTGATTGACTCAGCAGACTGCCAGTCGCGGAACTCACCATGGTGCTAGACTCTTTCGACCATGAGACATATGGATGCCCCCAAATCTATGAGATAGACCCTGACTTCGCCACCACCTACCAAATGTTGGGTGCAAATGAAGTTGTCGATAATTTCCATCTTCAGGATGGGTTGTTGTGTCGTCTGGGCCATATCTCTGTTCCATCAAGTGAGCGAGTGAAGCTGATATGGGAAGCCCACTATAGTCGGGTGGCAGGACACTTCGTCTTTGAAAAGACAGTGGCGATGCTACAAAAAAATTTCTATTGGCTGAAACTTTGACAGGAGGTCAGCAAGTATATCAAGTCATGCAATGCCTGTGCTATTGCCAAATCAACCACTAAGAAATAGGGCCTTTACACCCCTCTTCCTACTCTTGACAGGCCATGGGAATCCATCTCAATGGACTACATGTCGAGCCTCTCATCCACCAAGTGGGGAAATGATTTATTTTTTGTGGTTGTTAATCTCTTTTCTAAGATGACAATTCTGGTTGCTTGCAAGAAGAGCATCATAACAGAGGCTACTGCCAAGATCTTCTTTGAACAAGTCTGGGTACATTTTGGAATCCCACAAACCATTGTCTCAGATCAGGAAAGTTGATTCCTCAACACATTCTAGTCGAGCCTCTGGTCACTGCTGGAAACCAAGATCACTAAATCCATGACCTTCCACCCCCAGACAGATGGCCAAACTGAGGATGTATATTGAATTATTATGCATATCCTTCACATGTATAATTCAAAGCACCCTTGCACATGGGATGAGATCCTTCCCTATGTCTAGCATAGCTACAACCGAGCCCTGCATAGCTCAACCGACCATAGCCCCTTTCAGGTGGGGTTGGGATTCCAACCATTGGGTCCCATAGATGTTGCACTTCCCCTTACGGTCACCTCGACCGACTCATCTCCTACTCCAACTAAAGCTGACAAAGCCACCTGGTTCATTGAGCGAATCCAACACATCCGCCAATAGGTTCAAGATATCCTACAGAAGTCCAATGACAAGTACAAACAATGCCATGATCAACATCAGGTGCCACATAAGTTTCATGTGGGCGACAAATTAGTTTGCACTTGCATAAAGAATGCATTACAGGACCCCATCGGAAGCTTCGTCCACTCTGTTATGCAAGAATGCTTTTAGGGGCTAAATTTCGCTCATGGGATAATTTTCCATTGTTTTTCCAAAAACGAGATTCGTTATTTTAAAAATGAGTCGCCCAAATTCTATAGGATAAAATTATTTTACCTTAAAAATCACCAAAATTTTATAAAAACTATATAACATACTTGGAAATTTGAATATTTTTACAAAAATATTGCCAAAAATTTATGTTGACATATGAAGGATTAATAAGATTCACCAAGGTTTCTACATTTTAAAATAAATTTCCATCCTTAAAATCATCCCTACCATTATGGGCCATACACTATCACTAAGGTCGTGGGGGACAATGCTTTTGAGCTCAACATTCCTCCCTTCCTTGGCCTGTACCCAGTGTTCAACGTGGATCTCCTTCACCCTTATTTCCCACCATTATTGGACACCTCAGAAGTAGAAGAACAAATGACACCAACAGAGCTCAACCCTGACTACATACAATAGGAATCCAATGATCAGATTGTGGACACACAGATCAAGGGCACTTGATAATAAAAGATCCATCTTTATCAAGTTGTCAAAGCAGGGCAGCTCCTGCACAAAGGCCAGTGGCTCACCCGGGGCCAAATTCAACATAAATTTCTTCATCCGATGGGGGACCTAAATGCAATGGAGACCATTTCTTCCTAAGGAGGGAGGATTGATCCAGATGGATATCGGTGGCCACCCACCTTTTCCAATTGGCTCAAAATATTTTTCTGGCAATTTTGGCAATTTACTATTTTTAGCAGTTTTAACTTCTAGGGCCATTTTGAGGGCCTAAATAAAGGTTTTTTGGGATTGAGTTCCTCAATGATAGTCAAAGGTATTATTGAGCCCCCAAAATGAATCCCCTTGACGATACCTTTCCAACGGGCTATCACATGCCTAAAACAGATATCGTATGAAAAAGTTACGACCCCGAGAAGTTGATTTACTAACTTACCCAAACGGGTCCCACATGACTTTTGGCGCTTCATCTCCTAGGTTTAGGTTTTTGGATGTCTAGGGTTTTTGGCATTCTTTTTTATTGTAAAAAGGCCTTCAGAGCCTCATTGTAATCTTCTTCTTGCGAATGCGTGCAACCGTCACATCTCTTCTTAATGATAAGCTACCACCATTCCAACAAGCTTGTTTCCGCTGCATTTTATAGTTTCAACTTATTTCATTATTGAATAGAAAACCAATTTTACTGTATTTTTGTTATTTTGTGTGAAGCACCTGTTAATAATCTATATTCGTTTCATTCTAGTTATAAAATCTGGATCACTGAGATACTAGTTATCAAAAAGAAAACACATGTGCGATAAGATAATGGAAAGAAAAATAATTCACCTACACTAATCATCCATCACATGATAACACAACGATTCATATTCATCATTAAAGAAAAGAACTGTAAAACATTGCATCAGATAACCTAACAATAGATTCAATAGCTCTTACTCATTACAACATCCATTCATCAGATGAGATAGGAAATAGTTCTTCTCCACATCCAATCACACACGCATTTGATGAAAATATAACTTGTCTCTGGTCTAAAAGGAATTCTCTATTAAAGGTAGCTTAGAAATAGTTCTTAACAAAACCAAAAAACTGAGTTTCTTGTAGCAACCATCGACCTTTAAATAATTGGTCAATGCTCTTATTTATAACATAAAATTCAACTGAAAATAACGGTTAAGTGTAGATACGTAAACAAAAATTGCCATGTGGCGTTCTCTTCTAATAGTTTTTCTAAAAGTCAACTCAAGATATCACTAGAAAAGGTGAATTTTCTCATACTCCGACCAACTGATGAACAAGTCCTCTTGGGTTTGCGAGTATGGAAATCTATGTTGTTCCATCGGGAGTGCATAAAATTCTTTGATCTCCAACGCATGCACCCGATATTTGACCAGACTAGTACTTAACTGTTGAAGCATAGCCTAAGTGCTTATCGGATGTTCCAGAAATTATTATACATGTCCTAGCACTGTGTCAGTCACCTTTGCTAGTCTTTCAGCTCATGAAGAATATTTCTTGGAGTGTGATTCGACTATGTCGCACAAGTCGATGAAATCGTCGGGTGTACCGAATTTGAGCAGTCTGATATCTTTCATCACTCTATTGATCTTAACCCAGTGTCTCTCGCACTTGGCCCATTTCCCTTGAATTTATCGATGTGGTTCCCAAGACATTTTGGCACAATACTCGGTTGATTTTTTTATGCGTTCAAGACTGTTTTCTCTTAAAAACTAGATGTCATGTTCTTCTTTATCTCGCCCTTGCTGGACTGCACCAATGTAGTCAATTCTTTATGCGGCTTGCTGTGCCTTTTCGTACCATTGCTCCATATCCTTGCACGTTGCGAGTGCCATGAGATTATCCTCGTGGAGTTCAGCTATCCTTGTGGTAAATAAGTGTTGCTCATTTGTGAACTTGCTATAGGCATCTTGGAACTTGCTCCTTAAATATACAACGGCCTATGTGGTGTCCTGATAATAGTTAGCCAGATGGCGCAAATGTTCTAGTTCTTTCAGGGCGGAAACCGGTTCCTTTTCATCATTTTTTTCTCTGTCTAGGGTGGCATCTGAGATCACTCTCCCTACGCCAATAAGTTCATATGTTTTGGCATTTTCTATATTTATCAAATATTCCTTTGTAGTGTTAAGGATGGAGCAATCCAATGTAATCCTCCTTTTCTTGGTGGTCCGTTGGAAAATAACCTTCGTCTTTTGGTCATAGGCGATTGCATACATATCGACTACCTCATCCACAGGTTCAGGAATCTACTAATCACCCCATGTGAGTGTGTTTCCCAAACTTCTGGTGGTGTATATTTGTTCAAGATCAGGTTATTGAACTTTCTTATTGTGCTCTAAAGGCTTGGGCTTTGTCTATCACTTGTTGGGGATTTGAGTATCGAGAAAAATAGAGGCGTCGGGAGTAGACTTGATACTTACTTGTTCATCAGCCATTGAAACACCAATTTCCTTTTGCGGGGATCCTTCCTTTGGCTCATCTGGTTCTGACTTGTCCTCTAGATTTTCTTCTCGGGTCTTCGATGCATCGAGCCTCTTTGTGTCAAGGCCACTCTTGGCTTCTTTTTCTTTCTGTGGAACCTCCTTTATTTGGACTTTGGGAACATGAGAATATGTCTTATCAGGTCCCTTTTCTTCTTCAATGTGCACAAGGATCTCGAGAGATACCTCTGGGCTCTCATCATCATCGTATATCTTTATAAACTCACTCAAGGGGTTTGATGCACTTGTTTCTACTAGTACCTGGAATAATTCTAGTTGAGTCACCACACCTGGTGGTGATCCACCCGATGGCATTGTGAGATCAAGGTCATCCAACCCAGAAATTTCATCTATAAATTCAGGGCCGCTTGTACCCATCTGGATTCTCTCTGGGTTATCAACAGGTGATCCTGTCATTTCTGATATGTCTAGGTCATCTTGTAACTTATCAAGCACCTGTTGTGCCCATTATAACATGAGAAACCCCCTTTCCCACACATCATGTACCAAATGGATAACTCTGTCATGCGTAGGGGCTATCAAAGGGGCTTCTGCTACTTTGGTTGTTTCAGATTCTATCCTTTCTTATCTGGCCCTAAGAAGTGAGATCGGAAGAGCGGTTC
>CBVK0103114782.1:0-12647 GCA_900067695.1 Picea abies
CTTTGTCTATTAAACCCCCCCTTGGGTTCACCATATTCCCACATAGGGTCCAACTTTCTCAGCATTTTTAGTCTTCAAACTTCAAACTTTAGAATCAAGATAGCAATGAACCTAGGGCACAAAAAAAAATTTAAAAAAAAAGATTAAAATCAACATTGAAGAATCAAAATACAAAGATTTTGCATAAAAACAAACAAATCTAGATTCTAGATTCTAAATTTCTACATAAACAATCCACTAAAATCAACATAAAGGGGGAAAACTAATAGGCATTGCAAAACCTATAAAAATCTGATTAAAAAAAAAATTGAGGTGGAAAATGTTACACATACCTACAAATACACCAACAATGGATGGGAATCAATCCCCACTCCACAATAAATTGATGATGGAAAATGAAAACACCCTCTCTTGGCAAGATGGGGGAAAACTAATGAGTAATGGAAAACCTTTCAGAAATCTAAAAAAAAACCAAAAAAACCACTAAGGAATCAATCCTCACTCCACAATAAAACGGTGATGACAAATGAAAATGCTCTCCTCTTCGTCCTTGGCTCAAGGAAAAACAGTCTCCACCTCCTTTGCTCTCAAAACCCTTCGCTTTATTTTCAAAATGAGCAAAAAAAACCAAAAAAACTGCTTTATTGTTGACCTATCTACAAGCTCAACAATTTTTTCAATCGTGGTGTGATATTATTGCGAGATTTAAGAGAATATCGTGATTTTTTCGTCGAAAGAAAATATCACGATTTTTTCGCCTGAAATTATCATCTCTCTACAAATATCGTGAGATATCGCGATGTTGTCGATATTCTTGTGATATTGGCAACACTGGTTTGGAACCTCCTAGATCTTCTCCAAGGTGAGACGTCCCATCAACAAGTATGATACACTATGCAAAGTAACCTCCAAAGTGAACGTCATCCTCAAATCAAGCAAGTGGATCTATGATACAAGGCCTCAACATGTGGAGTGTGAATAACAATCAACCATCTCTATGAAAAGGAAGGGATGAGCCCCCTAAAATTAGCTCCAATGGTCATACGTGAGGTCTCCAATGTGTAACCACCTCCTCAAATCATGTCAACCACCTCCACAAGTCAAGGGAGGTCCAAGAAGGTCCACATATGCAAAATAGAAGCCCCAATGGCTAAGTAATGCATCCTACAAGGTGGACATCCCATCCCATGATGTGATACATGCCTATCAATGAGTGAATAAGGTGAGTGTTCAAGAATCTGGGACGTGGCATGGCATGAGAGATCCAATGCATGAAGAAATAACCTCAAACTATGTTGTACTACCTCAATATTTGTGAAGATGCCTCGATGTTTGTGAAGATGCCTTGGGAACTGTGAACTTCCTTTAGAACTGTGAAGATGCCCAAAATCAGGATGAAGCCAATGGAACCATACATCCTCAAGTACCACATCACATGATCAATCAATAAGTCACCAAAACCTCTAGCTCATCACAATCCACGTCATCAACAATCCATAGAACCAAGTGAATGCCCCAACTATCCAAAGCTCTTTGTGATGAAAATAACAAGGGTAGTGAAGGAGTTCATTGGTACTACCCCTATGCAAAATGAGGGGTAACAATGGCTCTAACTAGGGAACATGTGCTCTTCTTGGGAGTGCATGAGAACCTTAGAATCTCGAGATGTACCTGTTAGCAATGACCTCGATCATCAAGCAAGAAATATCTGTCGGGATGGAACACATCAACATCCCTAAACACCACATTTATATAGTCCATTACATCAAAAGTTCATAATTGGCTTTACAAAACAAAGCATAAGCCAACAATGCCAATGACAACATGAAATAAAATCTAATACTCACATATTGAGTTTATCCATACTACTCCAATGCTTAAAGGAGCTTATTCTTTCTCCTACCCTACTCTAACATTAGAGAATGAGCAAGCTAGGTGAAATCACAAATCCAACGCAACCACTTCAATATATGATCAATATAATGACTTCTTCCCTTATGTTTGGTCATCATCCAAAACAAGGATCAATATAATGACTTCTTCCCTTATGTTTGGTCATCATCCAAAACAAGGATACATCAAAAGTGAAATAAAATGCTGGAATCTCAATGAGATGGTGGATAAAATAAAATATGAAACCATCACCACAAGCCTCCTCTACCCAAGCTTGGATAGGGTTGGTATACACATCATTGCTGCAATAGACTCATGATACAATCCCATATTTTCTTCCACATCATCATTACCTCCCTTAAGCAACAAAAGCTTAGGGGGCTGTACAAAATCATTCAAAATGTCATGGTCATCATCCAAGCAAGACATATGTAAGAGATGGGACAAAATTTCAGCTTTAGAAAAAATATTCAATCCTTCATATAGGATTTGGAACACTTCTTTTGATGGCTGAAATTTTCTGTAAAACAACTCATCGTGAAAAGTTTGCTAGACCATACAATTTCTTACATCAAAAATAACATTTCCAGCAGAAGATGGATGCAAAAGAAAGGAAGAATATGAAGGAAAAGGTGGCTGAAAATTTATGCAATAAAAACCTTGTTGTACCATACAATTTCCAGCCAGTAAACCACACGTTCCAACTGAAAATTCATGCATAATTTCACCAAGACATGAGGAAGAAGATGGCTGGAAAATTTCCGTGTTTTTTTCATCACAAATCTGCTCCCTATCCTGGAAAAAATCCGCACAACAACTCATATGACATGGCTAAAAATGCTGTAACAAGTCCTCCTTAGAGATGAGAGTACATGGCTGGAAAAAATCTGCATAAATCTTTACAAGGCTGTCCAAAATCTATATCATAAATAGGAACATGTGGCTGGAAAAAATCATGCAATTTTTTTTAATTTACCTCCTCTATGTTAGGCTGTCCATAGACCTCAAAATCTACCATTTCTTCAGTGGACACATCACTGTATGCATCATAACTAGGATCTCCATAATGTTTCCAACAATCCCACATCCTATCATGATCAAAAATCTAAAAAGTGATGTCCATAACTTCATGCCCTAGGGTGTCAATATCTTCATTAAATGGAGAGGTACATGCCTTTGCCAATTCATCATCAACTAAGGGTTTGTCTTCGTGATTATCCTTCTCGAGATCATAACAAGAACAATCTTCAAATTCAGAAATTTCAGAAGGCGGAAAGCTTACCAAGCCCTCAACTTCATAAGGAGGAGAGACAAATGCATGAGTGTTGCCACCACCAAAGTTTTCATCAAGGTCCTCTTCATGATCTTCTATGGGAGGAAAAGATGCTTCTTCGTGGATTTGAGGATCTTCTTCTTGTGCTTGGTCTTCAATGGAGATGTCAGAAGAGTCTTCATCATTGTGTTCTTCAATTCTCTCTGAACATAGAATTCTCTCTAAACATAGAATTCTCTCTGAACACTGCACTATCATCAAGCAGAGTAGTAAAGGAGGGGTAACTATTCTGCCACTATAACCACCTGACCTCATCCTTTTTGAAGCATGTCATTCAAGTGCGGCGGACCACAGCAAGAATGCAACCCTTGTGGAAGTCTTAAAATTTTGTCGACCTCACCAGTGAACCAAGGCTCTGTTGGCTACTGTTGAATCAGTCAGTATTGAATGTAAGATCATTTGGTCATTCATTCTGTGAATGCTGTCATAAAGTTTCTTTCTGTTATTATACGTTTGCCAGACAGCTTCTTATTTCTCTGTGGGGCAGTAAGGCAGCCAACAGTGGTTATTTTCAGCTATCTCAGTAAAAGATGGAAATATTGGGTATTCCAGTCCCTGTAATGGAAACTACTTCAAAAATACCAACCATTAGAACTTAGAAACTATCCTTGGTTCAAACGTTATGTTATGGGCATCAAACTTATGACAGGTTCAGCTCATCCTGCTCGTTATTTATGAAATGTAGATTAAAGTAGCTGGGGAATCCATCCATAGAATAATGATGGCACAAAGTACATTCATACCAATATTTGCATGAAACTAGTTTTTCATCATAGACAGAATATGCTCCCTTCTGCAACTTACCCTTCTCTTTATGCAAATCTACATCAAACAACCAACTACAGAATGTAGCTGCTTGAAGATTATCATCTGCTGTTAGCTGTAGAATCCACCCTAATAGCAAAACAGAGTACTGAACCAGCCAAGGGCAGATTCTCACAAATGGTCACGTTGAAGAGTTCTTCAGCATTTTGGCATGACAATCATTCTTCCCCCTAACACTGAAATTCACTTTAAAATAAGCAATAGTGAAAATCCACTCGCTGTTCAGCATTGTCACAATGACAAACTCATAACCTAGAGTAGTGTATCATACCAAGAGTGATGTGTGTGTGTGTGTAAAAGCTGTGTACATCCAAGCCTAAGAACATTCACCTCTATTCCAGAATCTAACTATTCTAATGCCCTTAATGCATTAATAACATAAATAACTAGCAGTATCCATTGCCATTCAAGAATAAAACTTTTATGAAAAAGCTTGGTTTAATAGAACATTACCAAAAGCTATATTCATCTGCACGCATTCAGAGGCCCGACTCATAATAAAAAGTGATTGGAACTTAATTTTAACAGCGATTGAGAATATGCAGACACAAAACATGCCTCAATCAAAAGGTAGCACAGGATCTGTATAACTTGAAATTGTTCTCGAGTCTAATATGAAAAGTTGAAATTGTTCTCTAATCTAATATGAAGAAAGCTTGTCTAATGTCTTAGGATCACAAAAACTTTGTATAGCCTAGCTCTACAGATGTTTAACAATGGGAAGTGATGAGTGTTTGGATTACCTGGTCTGTGTGACGACACTCTGCTCAGAGCGGATTCATCTCTACCCCAACAGTTACCCATGAATGCTTATGGCAGAAGGCAATAATACTCATTATTATTCCATGTGGGCATCGATCTATTGATTTTTGTCTGAGGCAATACGAGGCAAACGAAGAAGAGGAGGATTTCTTGCAATCAATCCAAGTGGGATCTGCTGCCTCTGCGGTATATGATCTAAAACGGGCATAGCGGCCCAGATGTGGCTGTCATTTGTACTTCCACCAAAGTTCAAAGTATTTTTGTCAAAGTCTTTGGTTTTGGGCGACGACCGAGCAAGGGGAGAAACGGAAAGGTAATGGAAGGCAGGAAGGAAGACGTTAACACCACTAGCATCTATTATTTGGCACTTTCCTCCTCTTTGAACTGGGTGGGTATTTGGCACTTTCCTCCTCTTTGAACTGGGTAGGTGCAAAACAAGACACAGATCCGGATCGCCTCCAATTATTCCAATTGCCCACGCATATACATTGTCTGTGTGAATATACATTGGATTTTTTGTGGGGTGGGGGCGTTTCCTCTTCATGAACGGTTGGAATTGTTTATTGGGTTGGTTTCCGTGGATGGACAATAAGGTCAGAGGGACTTTCCTTCTTTTTCTGTTTACATCCAAGGATTTGATTAACATCTCTCCTTCGTGAAAACGTTGCGAAGCTTGTTGGTCACCTCCACTATAGTCTTAGTTACATGATGAATTTTATTTATCACTTTCATGATACTCTAATATGTGAGGAGTTTTATTTTATTTTTAAATGTTTTTGTGAAGGTTGAGAAGGTTGTTGGTCACCTCCATGATAGTTTTACTTTGATGATGGATTTGATCCATGGTTATTGGTCATTTTCATGGTGAGTTTTTTCTTAATGAAGTTTGTGGTAACCTTTATAAAGTCTTAGATACCTCATGGATTTGATTAGGGTTATTTGTTACTTTTATGATATTTAAAGAGTGAGATGTTTTAATTTTTTTAAATGTTTTATTGTTGAGTAGGTATAAAGGTGTTTTGCAACTTATATGTGTATAATGTTTTATTTTTTTAATTTAAATAATAATAAAAAAAATGATATATGTGTTTTTTCTTAAGAGGTCACAAGTTCAAATTCAGATGAGGTAGGGTATGTATACTTCAGTAGATTTTACCAGTAAAATCGTTGAGCGGAGAAGATCTCATACACCAATTTGGTGTTTGGCTTAACAATAACCTTAAAAATAGATTATTATTATTATATTATTATTTATCTTACTTGTTATATTTAAATAATAATAATATCAATTAAATGTAATTTGAGTGGTTTTGTGAAAAACTCTAATGGTTAAGATGAAAGTTGTTATCCTCCCTTACTTTGATTCAAACCCCACTTTATAACATACAAAATTGTTATCTTAATTTAATGTTTCATTTAAAAAATTATATATGACTATGATAGTATTGTAATTTGGATAGGTGGTTTGGTGGAATAGGACCTAACTATGATGGTAATGTAATTTGGTTTGGGCCATATTGGGGTGGATGGTTTGGTGGATTGGACCTACTTTACCTTAATTTAATTTAAATAACTCATATCTCCACTTTTTAAGGTGCAAAAATGTTAATGGAAACATGTAAGTATGCATGTTGATAAGTAATATGTAGTTATTTTTATTTATGTATTATGTTAAAAGATGGTATAATACATTATTTTTATTTATTTTAATATTAATAATAAGAAAGGGAGTTAAGATATTTATTATTATTGATTTTTCTTCATTCGGAGAGCTTTGAACCTAGGTCTCTACATTTAAGCATAATTACCTTAGCCCTAGCCCCTAGACCACACTCCCATGGACTAACGTTTATTGCTATTAGTTTTAGTCTTGGTGTTCCATCCATTCAATATAAATATGAGAAGAAAAATTATCACTCCACTCTTCTCAATGCAATACAAATTAAATGATGATGATGATGTTTGAAAAGCTTTGTGTTTATTTAGGAATGTATAACCTCTCTACAAAATTATTTAACTTTGTGATGACTATATGAGAAACGTGCCTACTTTTTTTTAAGTAACACAAATAAGATTGAATGCTTTTGAAATAATGAAATGGTATATATGCAATTGTGAATGATGTTTAAGTTTGTTATTTAAAAATTTACTACATTTTAGTATAGAGTATTAAAGATGTTATGCAATTAGTCGTTAAAAGGTATGAGGATTTTTTTTTACACAATGAGAATCATATCGGTTCCTCAGATGTCATGAGAAGTGATTTTTTAAATTATAGACATATGTGAACAATTTCAATTTTGGTTTTAAAGGTTTGGGTGGCAGGTGCGGGTGGGAGTCTTCTCAATCCTCGAGGAAATTCTTTAGGTTCTTATACGTGGGGCCTTGGGAAGGCAACAAACAATGTCGTTGAAGCTTACGCCCTTTTGAAAGGACTTTGTTTAGCAAGAGAGAGGAATATCACTAATCTTTTAGTGTTTGGGGTCTCAATGATGGTCGTCCAAGCGATAATCAAACGTAGACAGGCTAGAAGCAATACCTTCAATAGCTTTATCTCTCGCACTTTATCTCTCATCAATGGTTTTAGTTCTTTCATGATATACCATGTCAAAAGGGACCATAATTCCCTAGCCGATGAAATGATCAAACTTGGAACTAGACTTGAGGGTGGACAAACTATTATAAATGGGGTTGGGGGGGTTATGTTTATCCCATAACCTAAACCCCCCTCTTTCTTCGTGTGGATTGCATATAGAACGCCCCATTGACAGTTGAGTTAGTCATGTCACATAGTTGGTTTTTAATGAACCTCAAGTGAGCATTCACTATGATTTGTGCCTCATCGTCCTTTTATGTGAAATGGTTCCTCTAGCTATGGATCGTTCTGTTATGCTATTTGGGTGGGGTTTGTCCTATTAGCACATAAATTTGTCATGGGTCATGTATAGTTATTGTTAAAACCTGTGTCTACACCTCGGCCGAGTCTCTCTCTTTTTTGCATACCTTCCTATAAGTTTTTCCTCTTCTGGTTGATAAAGTCAGGCCGGTCAAGAATGTTGTATGCGCAGGGAAAATCCATGAGAAAAATACATCTTTCAGAGCAGTCCATTTCGAGTTTGAAATACAAGCAAATAAGCAGGTTCAATTTTCAACGGTGGGGATCCCATGTGTAGTTCATATTAGTGGCTCTCAGACAGTCAGAATTTAAAAGTCGCTCAAGGATTAATGACCAGATAAAATCCTCGAAGTCCCGAAGTAACGAGAGGTTGCCACGTCAACCAGGAGAAAGTGACTTTGGGAGATTTCCATCCAAACATCCCGAAGTCCCGAAGAGTCGAAGCCCCGAAGTGATGAGAGCTTGCCACGTCAACTGAAAGAAAGTTACTTCAGGAGATTTCCATCCAAACGTCCTGAAATCTCAAAGTAAATCTGATCCATTGAAGGCTGAGGACATGCATCGACATATCTCACACTTTGGAAATTCGACACTTCGGAGGATTACGCAAGCAAGAAAAAGAAATCTCCCGAAGCCCGAACTCCTGAAGTGAATCTCAGTCATCCAAAACAAGAGAACACATGGAGGCAGATCTCTCACTTCGGAGATACCACACTCCAGAGGATTGTAGGAGCTATGCACTGAAAAGGCCCGAAGCCCGAACTCCCAAAGTAATTGTGGACCGTCGATCTCAAATCAACGAGGACCGTGGATCTTTGAAATAATTCTGTTATTCGGCCATTCGACCGTTCAGAGAAATTGAGACCTTCAACGTCTGAGTGCCCGAAGCCCGAAGTAACGAGAGGCTGCCACGTCAACCGGAAGAAAGTACTTCAGGAGATATTCTTGCTCAACATTCAAAGCTCCAAGCGCCAAATTTGGGTTACCCAGATCACAGATTGCAGCAAATCGATGGCCACACTTCATTGCAGAGACAGAACATGCTCGAACGACAAATTTCTAGACCGGTCCCGCAATCGAAACCATGGTATAGCAGAAGAGGTACGTGGCAGTTGGTGGTGAATTGCGGGGGTCGAAGCAGTGTGGACCCAAACGACCCTTGGCAACTTCTGCAATCACGTGCCTATATAGGTCCCAATCCAAGAGCAGCGTGTGGTAACAAGCTAGGCGTAAGGCCTCGTCCTGATCCCAAGGAGAAGTTAGTTAATGAAAGAAGGATGGGTGGTTGAACAATCAACTCCCCCCTTAAATGGAAGCATGGGGGGTCTGGCTAAGGAGACAGAAAACTATCAACCCGAAGTACCATAGAGGGCAATTTCTTCTGCACGCCTATACTGACCAAGGTTTCCTTCTGACAGAAGGAACAATACAGACAAGAGAAGACACATGACACTAGAAAGGATGTGCCCAAGCAGCAAGACATGTCGAATGTTTTGATTATAAATACATCAGATGAATGATATGTCTAGGATCAGGGGGGTTTGGCCCAAGACCAGAGGAAGTTTTGAGAAATGTTTATGATTGTATATTTCAGTTTGTAAGCCGAAGGGGCATGTAGCTGTAAATTGTATTGTTATTGAAGATTCATATGAGTTGTTTCATCGGATATTTCTTCTATGTTCTCTGTCCATTCTTCATCTTGTCTAAATGTAATTGTTGATTTTAAGGATTAAAATTTGCCTCTGATTGATAGATTCCTGATGCGGTAGAGGATCTGTTGTAAGCTTGCCTATCTATCATTGTTTACTATTCAGACACATCTAAATTCTATATACTCAGTTCTATTCTTCATCGTGTTTGAATGGATTGTTGATTTTAAGGATTAAAATTTTCCTTTGATCGATAGATTCTCGATGCAGTAGAGGGTCTGTTGTAAGCTTGCCTATCTATCATTGTTTACCGTTTAGACACATCTAAATTCTCTTCGCAGAGAGGATCTCTGCTTAGCGAAGTGGTTGAATTGTCTGCTACCCCCCTTAAATGGAAGCATGGAGGGTCTGGTCGAGGAGACAGAAAGTTGTCAGCCTGAAGTACAACAGAGGGAAGTTTCTCCTGAACGCCCATACTAATCAAAGTCTCCTTATGGCAGAAGGAACAGGACAAACAAGAGAAGACACCAACTACTGTCTTGATTATAAATACATCAGATGAATGATATGTCTAGCAGGATGGGAGTTCGGCCCAAGACCGGAGTAAGTTTTGAGAAATGTTTATGATTGGATATTTCAGTTTGTAAGTCAGAGGAGCATGTAGTTGTAAATTGTAATGTTATTGAAGACTCATATGAGTTGTTTCATCAGATTTGTCTTCTATGTTCTCTGTCCTATTCTTCATCTTGTCTTAATGTAATTGTTGATTTTAAGGATTAAAATTTTTCTTTGATTGATAGATTCATGATGCAGTAGAGGATCTATTGTAAGCTTGCCTATCTATCATTATTTACCATTCAGACACATCTAAATTCTATATACTCAGTTCTATTCTTCATCTTGTTTGAATGTATTGTTGATTTTAAGAATTAAAATGTCTTTGATCGATAGATTCTTGATGCAGTAGAGGATCTATTGTAAGCTTGTTTATTTATCATTATTTATTGTTCAGACACATCTACATTCTCTTCGCAGAGAGGATCTCTGCTTAGCGAATATTCATCTTTATGTTATTCGCTTAATGTTTTCTCCATTACTATACAAATCTTTTGTTTGATAGGGAGCTGAAATGCCTTCGATGAGCAGACTAGTTATGACTCCATAGCCCAATGGTCCATCACTGATTTGCAGTGATATATGTTGTATTTTCCTTTCTTTAAAGTCTTGCTAATCCACCTACTCAAACTGTTTCAATACATTTACATTTTGATGGGTACTCGGCTTATCCTCTTGTAGTCTGAGGGTGACTCTCATTGCTAACATTAATGGTGTTGTTGTCGGGGACGAAAGTGAAGATATCTTCCCTGGGAGAGCGACAATGAAGAGATCCAGTTTTAGATGGTGAACTGAAGCTGGACACATTGTTCTGACTGCTCATCTTTCACCATGGCGACTCCATTGTTTGGAAATCTATTGGCGACTACACTGGTTTGAGACAAGTTAAATGGATATCGAGGCTATCCTTGCCAGGAGGTTTTCCCCACTCAATTTCTCAGCCATAACTAGTTATCCACATCCTGTACCTCAAATTGATGAATGGCAATATCTGCTGCCAAGATTTTATGAAGGTGAGAATGATAGCCCTATTGAGCATGTTCTGGAATTTCATGCTTTGATGCAGCAGCTTGACATCCAACATGAAGACATACATATGAAGTTGCTTATGTACTCTCTTCAAGGAGATGTTCGTATTTGGTATCATTCTCTTGAACCTTCTATCATTTCTTCACTCAAAGAGTTTCATGCTGCTTTCAATATTCATTGTCAAAAGTATTATTCCTCTGAGTTAATTTGTCATAGCTGCTGTGAGGAGTATAAAGTCTGTGTTCAGGATATAATTGATTCTTATGAAGGTTGTGATAATGAAGAATATGCCTTGGATGATGAATCAACTCTTTCTCTTCCATGTTCATCTACATCAGATGAAAATTTTGTTTGTTGTTTTAATAAGGAAAATGCAGAAATTGAGTCTGTTCTAGAAGCTGATACTCTTTACAGCCCTGTCTCTAAAAGACCTAGATATGAGCAGTGTATCTTTGACTCATATGGTGATGATAAGATATTGCTTCCTGGATTGAATCTTGAAAGGCAACACATTTTTAACAATGAAGAACAATTTTCTCATGTTGGGCAGAAAATATCTCTTGATATGTCATTCGAGAGTCCTTCTTTATTTGATCATTATGGAGACAATGACGAAGATGCTGAGGTATTTTTTTTCCTGGAAGCATCTTGTAATCAACTAGCAGATGTTTTCAGAGAAGATAAAAGGAAAGAGGATCAACAGCCTGCATCAACCATTCATTCACCTGTACTTGCAACAGACATTCAACCATATGTGACAAGATGTAAAGCAAAACAGGTTTTATGTTATCAACCCAATAAGTCTTATCACCTATTCTATGACCCTATAGGGGAGTACATGGAGTTGCATTTCCTCAATGTAATGAAGCCTTCAAGCTTTTTCATACCTTCAATATTGGGAGGTAATCTGAAGAATGTAATTAATTTGTTGTCACAATTTTATTATCTTTTGTTGATCAGTGGCAGAATAAGAAAGTTTTCTGTTAGGAAGTTACTTGAGTGGCTCTGGTGGAAGTTTGTTGTCACCTAGCCTATTGTAAAAGTCAATTAGAGTAGGGTCTTGTATATAAATAAGCTCGTGTGCGAGATTTTTAGTGTTCAGTTTGCTTTTAGTTTTTAAATAAGTGACCCCATAGCCCTAAGATAAAACACTAAAGCTGCTTGTTCTTGGCAGCTCACAGGGAGCATGCCATCCCCTATGGAGCCAATGTTAGCACATATAGTTTTCATGGGTCATGTATAGTTATTGTTAAAACCTGTGTCTACACCTCGGCCGAGTCTCTCTCTTTTCAACATACCTTCCTATAAGTTTTTCCTCTTCTGGTTGATAAAGTCAAGTCGGTCAAGTATGTTGTATGCGCAGGGAAAAGCCATGAGCAAAATACAGCTTTCAGAGTAGTCCATTTCGAGCTTGAAATACAAGCAAACAAGCAGGTTCGATTTTCAACGGTGGAGATCCCATGTGCAATTCAGATTAGCGGCTCTCAAACAGTCAGAATTTAAAAGTCGCGTAAGGATTAATGACTAGACAGAAGCCCCGGAGTCCTGAAGTCTTGAAGTAACGAGAGGCTGCCACGTCAACCAGGAGAAAGTGACTTCGGGAGATTTCCATCCAAACATCCCAAAGTCCTGAAGAGTCGAAGTC